>CAMOHE010049825.1:0-37843 GCA_946598075.1 Artocarpus hirsutus | reverse complement strand
TATAATTTTATAAATTTTGTGAATGTTTGTTTAATGTATTTTTATCAATTTTCTTCCGCATTTGAAGTTTTAAAACTTGTTTTAAAAAGAATTTTTTTTTAAGTTCGGCCTGCCGACCATGCTGGTCGGACTGCCGAAGTTTTCCAATCGGCCTGCCGGTTGCCAAGCATCGGCCTGCCGATCTTGTGGATTTTGAAAACCCCATTTTGTAAGGCCTCGGACGGCCTGCCGATGGGTGAACTTCAGCCTGCCGGTTGAGTTCGGCCTGCCGAAGTTAAAAGTTCGGCCTACCGGCCGAGACATGTTCAAAGAATTTTGTCTTTTGTTTTTCAAAGGCCATTTAATTTAAATTTTATTAGCAAACTATTTATACAATGTCTATGGGAAAAGCAAATTGTTTTAATTAAGAAAGATTATAATTTCTTATAAATTAAATAGTATTTGTATATTTCTGTTTAAAAAAAAAAAATGTATGCAAAGATCCTGGGAATGCTTTTCCAAACTATGAGTGCAATTACATGTTATCAATTGCAATAGTTTGCTCCAATTAATGTTTTAAAGAATGAATGTAACATTATCTGTGACGTCCGGAAGGGGGGCGTTACACTTGGTTACCTCATCAAGTAACCCTTTGGGTTACCAAGTGTCAACATATGGTTGGGCCACCTTTCATGGCTTGGTGGCCCAACAAAAAGCTAAAAAGTGTCCACTTTGTGGGGCCCAAATATTTACACTGTGTAATTTTTTACCACACAGTATTTTTCTTACACTGCCGTGGTCAAATCAGTGTACTTTCTATCCTTAGACTGTATAAAAATATTTGACTTACTTTTCGTTCACTTTTAAAGGTCAAATATGACATTTTTCATATATACGTTTTTATTTAGCAGTATTCTTATACTGCTCAGGCCTCCTTTCTACCTCAGGTTAAGGTTTGGACAACCTTTATGACTATTTACATTCTAATCACCAATTCGTTTATATCACAATTTTACACTTAATCATGATATAAAATTCATTTTATGGATATTATTTATAAATTTTTAAGTAATTAAACTCATAAAATCTGCATTTTTACTATATCCAACATTGCATCACATTTGCCATAAAATTTGCAATGAATACCGCTCATTCATACTTTATCAAAATTTACAAAAATTTACATTTTTAAGAGTAAATTCATTAATTAAACCCAATTAAATATTAAGTTTTATTAATAAAATTTTCTCGGTCATTACAATCTTAACAGTGACTACCCATAAATTAGGTTTCTAAAATGTTTTGAAACTTTAAGGTATTGGCAAGCTAGAACAAATCACAAAGCCACTAGAATCAAAAAATGACAAATGGATCAATGTCACTATAACGCAATATATTTAAAAAATCGAGTTAATCAATTTGCACAAAAGCAATCCAGCAACAAAATATAAATTGCAATGATAAAGGAGAGTTAGAGTAAGGGAGAAGAAACAAGTTATAGACTGGTTAATTAATATGTCTACGTTTATTGTTGCTAAGTAAACTGCTACTTGACATCTTCCACTATATTGACCATCTTGTCTTTACAAAGAGTAATTTGTATATATACTTGAATAAGATTTTGAATAAGTTGGTTTCTTTAACAAGATTTTCTCCTACAATAGTTAATACAAGTTTCAACCTCGTAGAAAGTGCAGACACTCAATCAATGCAAGTATTAATAGGCTGGCTTGAGAATAATTTTGAAATGAATGATCAATCAATGCGAAGAATAAATGCTATGAAGGCTTCAAAAGTGTGAGTGTTTTTTTTTCATAAGTTAGGATCTTCTCTAATGATCAACAAAATTGTTGAATACCATCGATCCCTTGAAAATGAATAAATGAGGTGAAAACACCATTTTACCGTTTGAATATAGTATCGATCGATCGAACAGAGACACAATTGCATGGCGGCTCGAATTTTTGGTAGCCTACAAGATGACTGTGGTAACTAACCAGCTTATCAAACTGATGTCGACAAAATTTAAGACAAAGTTTAGATCTAACTAGTGTTAAAAATATATATTATTTTGTCACTTTGGAAAACCTTTTTCTAAAAATCTTCATGCATTTATTTTTGTAAAGTACAAATATTCAAGGTGTGTGTGCATGCATGAACCATAATCATTGAAACTAGAATTGACAAAATTTGTATACAATCAGTACAAGACCAAGTTGAAGATATATAAACCAATGAAATACTAGTCTTGCATATTTTTCTTGTCTTGAAGATCTAATTCCATATTCAAGCACTTTTGATTTCGCCTTTTCAACTTTCCTTCTAAAATCTAAAGTTGTTAAATGGTCGTGATATCTTTCCACTTAAACAATAACTAAAGATTAATTATTGAAGAACTTACAATCAATTGTTTATAATCATTAAAATTAATTTTAAGTAAACCTTAGGGCCAACATGGCAAACCAAAATTAAGCTTCGACTTCATATATCCTCGTTAGAGTAAGAGTAGTGGTGGCCAAAGCACAACTACATCCAATCTGTTGCTCTTGATGCTGGAGTTGCTTTCTTGGGCATTCTCCTTTATTTTGCCCTTCACTCTAAGGATACTTGGGGTCCATATTGGGGGAGTCTTAAAATACGATTAGAAATCATTCGCCAATTCTAGTTATAGGGACCAACTATTCAAAACTAAAAATTAGGGAGCAATTAAAAGATCAAGGACCAATGTGCTACCATGCTCAAAGTTCAAGAACTAACGACGCTAATCACCCTTTATTTGATTTAGTTTCTTTTTCATTAATTTCCTTGTGTTTGCTTTTATTATTTAATAGGCTTGGGAAGCTAGATTTTCTATTTAAGCTCCTCCAGATTTTATTATTATTATTATTATTAATTGTTTCTTTTTATTACATTATTGGAAGATCATCTCTCTATTTCATCAAGATATATGTTGAGTTAATCAGCTAGCTAACTGAAGAGCAGCTGCTTTTCTCCATTAGATTTATTTTAGTAGGACCTATTTTTTTTAAGCACAATTATTTCTGTTGACAACGGCTCATGCATGTAAGGAAGCGATTTGTGAAGTATTTATCCTTAGTATCAATCGTTTATTACTGCTTTGGAATATTTATATATATTTTTTGGCAAGTTGGTGGTTCCTGGACAAGAGTGACCTCAGCCCACCAACAAAGTGAGTAGGAATGTAAATGGGATGGGTTTCGGCTGTCTCGTCCCGCCCCACATTAGCCTGCCTTACTTACATCCCCATGTGTCCCACAATTGGTAGAAACATAAACTATGATTCAATATCTTTCAAATGATTTTAACTTAAGTACAATTTTTCCCCCCCATTAGATCCCACTACCAGTAATCCCTGCAAGAACAAGAACCATCCTTGAAACAATGGAACCTATTTCTATCACGCACGATTATCTCTCTATCAACAATATCTGATATTAGCTTGAAAGCTACGTGACAATCCTCACAAACTCGGAGATTCTTCATTATCCAAATGGGCATTCCAAGTTTCGTGTTCATCAATCTAAAAACAAGTGCTAATTTCTCGCTATGACAGTATAGAAACTTCTCCTTCTCGCTTTCTTCCATGTCCAAAAGAATAGCTGAAGTGTTGGGCACATACCCTTTTTCCTTCATTTTCTCAAGTAGCTTTTTCCACATCCGAAATATCTCCATAGCTTGAGGATGGCTTTCATCTCCGATGACAAACTCGTGAATTTTTCCATCTATTGTGATCGTGCTCCACCCCGGCGTCTTCTTCACACCTCTCTCTCTCATCAACTTCCTAACTCTTGTGATATCTTCCCACCGCTCTACTTTGGCATATATGTTTGACAAAAGCATGTAGTATCCATCGTTGAGTGGATCCAATACCAAAAGGTGTCGAATTGCTTCCTCAGCTAATGCAATGTTCTTATGAACTTTGTATCCATCGAGAAACGCTCCCCACACAACTCCATTTGGGTCAGTTGGCATATTCATGATGAACTCATGAGCCTCTTGAAGCAGCCCAGCCTGACTCAGAAGATTAACCATACAACCGTAATGCTTGATTCTAGGGACTATGCCATGATCACAAGTCATGCTCGTGAAAAATTTTTGACCTTGGTCCATCAACCCCATGTGGCTGCAAGCGTGCAAGAGGCCTATAAAGGTGACCCCATTTGGCTTCATGCCAACTTTAATCATCTTGGAGAAAAGCTTCAACGCTTACTCAGCTTCACCAAGCATGGCAAGCCCTGCGATCACGGTCGACCATGAAACAACCATTCGTTCTTCCATCTTGTCAAAAACCCCTTGAGCATCCTCCAAGCATATGTATTTAATGTACATGTCAATCAAAGTATTGGAAATGCAGACATTGCATAAGAACCCACTTTGGTTCGAGTACTCATGAATCATCCTGCCTAAAAACAACTCTCCTAGATTAGCACAAGCTATGAGAATAGCCACCACGGTCACCTCATTTGGCTCAATCCCAACCTTCTCCATCTCGAGGAACATATACACAGCCTCCTTCGGCTTCCTGCACCTAACAAAGCCTGCAATCATCAACGTCCATGACTTGACATTTTTCTCAGGCATTTCAACAAACATCTCGTAGGCTTGTTCAACATTGTCCCTATTTATCAACTGGGTTATCAAAATATTCCATGAAACAACATCTCTCTGCGGCATTTTGTCAAACAATAATCGGGCATCTCCCATTTCCCCAGACGACGCGTTTCCACAAATACCCAAGTTTCTCCACCAACCTATGAATGATTCTTCTGTTCTCAACATCAACAAGCGCATAAACGCCTTGAAAACAAACGAGAGACTGAAGCTATCGGGGAAAACATTGAACTCTCACAGGTGAAAAAAAAGAGAAATTACATCTTTGGGACAGTCACTTTCAGCGAAGGTTTTGAGACAGGAGTTCTAAATAACAATCTCTGAGTTTTCCTCAACGTGTCCAAAGATCCGTCGGGCATTGGCAAATGTGGACGGAGGAGAGAAAGCACAGACGTAGGCGACACAGGGGAGGGGGAAAAGAGAGAGAGGAGAGGAGGTCTTGAGGAGGTGGGCATGGAGTTGTTTGAGCTCAAATGGGGAGTTGAAGGTGTGGAGAAGAGGAAGGAGATAATGATATGGTGGTCAAGTGGATGAGTGGTGGTGATGATGGGTTTTGTGGGGATGAGGGAGATAAAGAGGAGAGGAAAACATTTCGTCGGTGACTGTTAATCTTAATAATAATAATAATATTATTATTATTATTATTATTGTGATTTTTATTTTGCTTAGAATTATGTTATTATTTTGGTTTGTAGCAATAAAATGGATTCCCTTTCCAAAAAAAAAAAAAGAAAGAAGAAAGATTCTCTCATTTGATTTATACACGTGCGTAATTTAAGTATATGTGAACAATTAAAACATATATGTCACCATGTATTTATGCAAATTAGAACGCTAATTTGTTCTTTAAAAAAAAGGCTAATCTGTTAAAAAAGAGGAAAAAGAGGAAAATCCATTTAGTAATTATTATTAATATGTGTGTGTGTAAGGAAGACACAATGTAAATTCTTTAAGAAATAAATTATAATTTTTACTGTTACCTTCTTACATTTCTTTGAGGTTTTTTTTTCCCATTAGACACAGCTTCTATTTGTGTTTTTAGTCATTAAAAAAAGAGAAAAAAAAACTATAGTTTTTTGATAAGTGTTTAGAACCATATTTTAAAAGAGAACTCTAATGGGTCAAAATGGTTTTAATTTTCTTAAAAAGCAACAAAAATGTTACATTTAGGATTTTTTGGGTAAAAATGTTACATTTAAGTTTATAATGTATTGTTAACACTAGGGTACAATTTTTAAAGTCTATTTCAAAAGTGCTTTCTTAAGAAGTCATATTTTGAGCCTTTGACAGGAAGCATTTTTGGAGAATAAAAGCACATTTAACAGATTATTCAGACACTTTGATAAGCAACTTTCTGACCAAAAGCCAAAAGTATCATTGAGGAAGCTTTCCTAAACAAGCCCTAAGCATGTAAAGAATGCTTATCTTTTTCTAAATAGTATAGTATGTCCAATTAATTAAAAAAAATCTTGAAACATTTACATGTTATTAAATTCAATTAAAGACGATTTGGAATACAAAATTATAAACAGACATTGTTCGTAAGTTCTATAATCGCACCCATATAAATTAATTGTGTGAAACAAAAATAAGACGATAAATACCTAAAATAATGATGAATTGTTTTTAAAAATGGGACGGAACTCAGTCTCTTGCTAGTGATAAATAATGGACTAAGCTATTTAAACATCTCAAAGACTTACAGTTGATATACTTAGGGGACTCAAGTTATATTTTGACCTAACCAATTACATAACACCACATTATTTAACAATTTTTATGCCCTTTGATCTTTTAATGCTTATTCATTTAATAATGTGGTAAACTGTGATTAGTTAGATATCATCTAAGACCAAAAAAAAAATATATATAGATAGATGATTTGATTTGAAGAATAAAAATAGAGAAAACTACATAGAATGCCCCAAATGTCACCCCTTGTCAAAACTGTCCTCTCTCTTTTTATTTCTCATAATTGCATTTTTGTCTTTTTATTTTTATAATTTTATATTCGTATTTTATTGCCCTCAGTTTATCAGTTTAAGGATTTACTTTTTTTTTTCGTTTTCTTTTTCCTCTGTAAAATTTGTTTGTTCTCCTATCTCTTGTACGCCCTTTCTATCTCCTCTCTCTCTTCTCCATCCCATCATGCTCTCTCTCTAAACCCCTCTAATCTCTCTCTCTCTCCTTTCTTTCTCTTTGCTTCCGTCACTCTCTCTCTTCTCAATGATCATCAATTTTCACCGGGCTGTCATCGATTCGATTTGCTTCATGATCTTCGACGCGACGATAATAGACCTTGCAATGACATCGAAGCTGAGGCTAGATCTTGACTTTGTTGTCATTGAATGTAACGACTCTCCTTATGTGGCTGTTACTTAACTTCACAATCTTAATGCTTAAACATGTTTTAATATGAAAAATACTGTTAGTATAAACTTGGACTGCGTAAAAAGTTTGGTGGACACTCAAGGGATTTTGATTAAGCTACCACATCATGAAATGTGGCCCAATCACCTAAAGCCACCCAAAGGAACCCACTTGATTACCATGAGTCCAATGGTGACTCACCACCTTTTAAAAAAAAAAAGAAAAGAAAAGAAAAAGGAAAAAAAAAAGGTGTATATATTTATGCTATAAGAGACCAAATGTTGGTCTCCAACATGCAAGAAAAAAAAAAAGAAGCAAAGAAAGAAAGGTGAAAAGGGAAGGAAAGAAAGAAAGGAAGGAAGAAAGAAAGAAAGAAAAAAAAGAAAAAAGCTCCATTTTCTTCCTTCAAAATGCCATCCCCAAAGCAATTCTTTCTCAAAAGTTTTGATGAATTCCAATATCAAATCATGTTTAAAGCAAGTTCAAAGGGTTTGGTTCAAGATTTTGTACTTATGGAGGTAAAATCCCAAACTTTTTCTTATGGGTTTTGGTGATTTTCTTTAAGCTTTGGAAGGGTTGTGACGAGGTTTTGCCATGGTTTTTATGAAGAGGGCAAAACAAAGTTTTGAGCATTTCAAAGGAGGATCAAAAGGCTTGGTGAAGTTTAGGTAAAATTCTAAACTTTATGCTTGAAAAAGTTTATGTTTTTTAATGCATATTATATGTTTCATAAAATGATTTTGGTCTATGGCATGTAAATGGAAAATATGGCATGATTGTTTTATATTATCTATTGATGGTGTGATGATGGAAAGAAGAAAGTAAGGGTTTTGGTGAAATTTCAAAATGGACTAAATTGCAAAGAAAAGTATGTTCTCGGCAAATTTAAAAATCAGCCAAAAAGTCTCCCTAAACTTTAGAATTTCAAAAAAGTTACAACACAAAAGTTGTAGAACTTGTCGAAACTATTAGGATAATGTGAGCAGTTTTCTAAAATTCTGCTTGGTTGATAAGTTATGAATTTTACAAAATTTGTTAAAGTTAGGAAAAAAAATCTTTAAGGGGAAAAAAGTCCATTTACAAGAGGAATTTGGGTAGGATACTTTAAGAAAATTTGATGCTCTTGAAAAATGGGGACTAATGGTTTAAAAATATTATTTTTGGTTCCGAGGGCAAAAATGTAAATATCTTTGTATTTTGGGCCAAAACTATAAAATTGCATGAAAATTGGGTTTTCACTAGGGAATATTGGTTTCCTGCATTGCTGTAGGTAGTAAGTATCATAAATGCTAAGTTTTTAAGAAATTAAAGTTTAGTTAAGGAAATAATGGAAGAAAAAGAGATTAAGGGCAAAATGATCATTTTATAAAAATGGCTAAAACGGACCCGAAACGCCTGATGTTGGAAACGCTCCTTCACGAGAATTATTTCATAACATGTAAGAAATAGAATGGTAAAGTTAAGCAATGAGTTTTATAAGGTTACGAAATTGACAAAAAACTCATTAAGGATAAAAACATCATTTTTACGACAACGGTCAAAGCGGAGTCGAACACTTCGAATTAGCATAACGTTCTTAGACGAAAAATGTTCCATAATACGTTAACTAATGAACCATCATGTGAGATGAGAGATCTAATAAGGGATGTTCAAGTAAACAATAGGTAACCCGGTGGGTGTTCTGATCTAAAAGCATGTCCGATATAACCTCAAGTATAATGTTGTCTAAGTAATAAATCTCGATGAGTTTGAGATCGATCCCACAAGAAAAAGATATTGTAAAGGTCCAATATATTAGTTCTATTATGTTTAGCTGAAGAATATGATAATAAAAGTTAGTTTTATTTACAATTTATTTATAATATTTACATATTTTTTTCCTTTTTTCATTTTAGATTTTTTTTTTGGAATTTTAACAACAAGAAATATGGCTTAGATTTGAATAGTAAATGGAACTTTAATAAGCAAAATTTAACTTAGGAGATGAAACTTTAACAATAAGTGTAATTAATTTTAAAGGTAACAACAATTTTAATAAACACTAAGGATTAAAGGTTCAATTCTAGCAAATAATTGAAATATGTTTTAGTTTTTCTATGCTTATTTATTAATATGGTTTAAGTATGCAATATGCCATGCTTTGTCTACAATAAATCAAGAGTTACCAAGCATTTATTGTGCCAATTCATGTCTATAGTGCTTCAAAAACTTATTTTTAACAAATATGTATGTTTTTAAATTAACTTACAAAAATTACCAACAAAATTTACCGTTAAGTATTTACATGCCATTTCTTGTCTACGAATAATCAAAGTATTCCTAAGCATTATTCATGCCATCCTATGTTTATGACAAATCAAAACTTAATTTTGCAAGAATTTTAGTTAAGTTAACATGAAAATTATAAGTTTTCTAAAAATGATTTTGACATTATAACAACTTAGATAACTAAAAATATTTACCTTAATTTTGCCAGAATATCCCCCTCTCTCCCCAGCAAAGTAGAATTTAGAAAGACATGATGAAAGTAGAAACACACATTTTTTACTGATCACAACTATTTTACAACATAAAAACTAGAATTATTTTACAAAAATATAAAACTAAAATTTAGAAGAGGACTAACCTAAGAAAAGGAAGAAGAGAATTTTCTCCAAAGGAGAATGGTATGCTATTACATGAAGGGAGGGGGGTATTTATAGTAGAAGAAAATCTACTATTTACAAGATTTTACATTTATTTATTTATTTATTTTAATTATTTGTATTATTTTATTAAGATATTTTTAAGTGGAGAATGATGAAGGATACAATTTAAATGATGGAGAATTTTTTGCAATAATTTATACTTAACCACTCCATTACTCCTTAACTAATTTTGATTTTTATTGATTTTTTTTCATTTTTTTTTCTCTTAGATTAGTCTAAAGAGTGCTTAAAAATCTGGGTAATCTAGTGTGACGCGGCATACGGAATGGACTCATAGTAGCCCTTAGATTGCTGAGTTTGACCCACTGAACGACGCGGATGAGGTTAGCCTAGTGAAGTCAACGTACGCAACTTTGACTCATTTCTGACCGCGAGATCTAGTCTTCATCAGCTGATCCGACGAGTGAGAAGAGGACTCAGGCGTGTGGACATAATGCACATGATCGGCGAGGAGAAAACACGCGGATAGCTGAGATGCTCTGATCTGAAACTGATCCAATGGATGAGATCTCGCCACGTGTCAGATTTTGTTTTTATTTTTATTTTTATTTTTTTGATTTCTTGAGCATTTGATGTCCTTTTTTGCCCCTTTTTGCACCGTTTTGCTTCGTTTTTCCTCCATATTTTAAGTCTAAAATTCACAAACACACTAAAATTAATTATTTTACAAACTTAATATTTACAAAAATATTAAAAATATTTATTTTACATTAAAACACACAAAATTAATTAAAAATAAATAAGAACTTCTAAAATTTTCAGTCTTTTTTTGGTTTAGCACAGATATGATTTTTATGACTTGGAAATATTTTTAGAAATTACTAAAAATATAATAGGACATATTTACAAACTTAAAACACACTATCAAATACATTAAAACTTAAAATAAAATAACAACACATCATTTTTACGGTTTTCATTATTTGCAAATTAAACATATATTTAATACATCAAAACAACTCTAAAAATTACTAAAAAATTATTTAACATAAAAACACAATAAAAACACATTTTTAAACACATTTTAATACTAAAACACTAAAACACTATTTATCACTAACTTGCTATAAGTGAAGAGTTTTATGAGAAATATTACTACAAAATGATTGATTTTAACGTTAAGAAAAGTGCATTTTTCAAGTCTCATCACACCCCCAACCAGCTTATTGCTAGTCTCGAGCAATTAAAGCGAAAAAACTTAAGACAGACAAAAGGTTTTTGATTTTTGAAAAACTAGTGATTCCTCACTGATTTTCCTCAGGGTTTATTTCATATTCATGCCTCAAAGTAAGAATGTAAATATTAATTAAGTTATCATTCATTTCTTGAGTATGTCAAATATTTAAGATGAATTTTCCCATGTGTGTATGAATTTCTATTCCTAATCAATGCATATTATTAATCAGATAAATTTACATTAATATAAACTAATTTATTTAAATAAATTCTTATAAGTTTGTTTTTTATCATTCTCTCCACTAATGTAGAATAACACATTGTTAAAGACCTTTAGGACTTTATTCGGCTTGTATGTAAGGCTTGGGTCAAAGATAGAATGGAATATATATTTGAGGCTCAGTTCACCCATAAGACACTTACAAAAATTTCAAACCTTTAAAATGTACAATCTAATTCCCAAAGTTTACAATCCCAAACTGGAAATGAAATTTCCTTTGTCAACCACTTTTATTTAATTTTTTTTCAATTTTTCTTCTTTTTTTATTTTTTAATTTTTATTTTTTTACGAAAATACAAAATAACTGAAGAATTATAATGAACTCACATATTTTACAGATGTAATAGATATTCTTAACCCATCCCAACCTCCCATAACATTGGCATAAACCCGATTATATTTGAAAGAATAAATGCCTTATGAGTGACAGGTAAAAGAAAAGGATTATGAACTTATTAAAAAGGCTAGGCTAAATATGTGGGTAACAAAGAAAAAAAAGAACATTAAGCACAACGAGGTAACTAAGGACATAAAATATCTTTAGGTAAGCTTGAAAGGCTCAAATGTTCCAAAGATTGCCTAAATTTTATCTATAACTTAGTGTTATCTAGGATTTCGCCTCAAGAGGGATTTAAACAAGTTACAAGATTTTATTAAAAAAACCAAATTATATTAACATAAATAGTCTCTAAATTAATATGACAAATCATAGTGCAAGATTATGTATTCAAATTTTGGGAAAATTTCAACCCAAATATATGGCAAACTAAAGAAACTAACATAAACTTAAATAATATTTCAAATTTACCTCAAGTCATGAAAATGCTATAATCTTGATATCATCATCGGACAGGAGGCAAATCACTGAAAATATTTTTTGATTTTTTTTTGAGTTTTTTTTTTAAAGTAATCAAATGCAATGCAAACACACAGTTTTTACAATCATGTAAAAATACGTTTCAAGAATGCTAGTCACTCTATTACTCAGCTATTTCTACCAAGGTGAAGATGCGTTTCAAGAATATTAAGTATTCCTTACCTCAGCCATCTTCAAACTTGCATGCTACACAAGGAGAAGAATGCAAAGCTAAAAATTTACAAACACAAAGGACTTCATTTTCGGACCATTATCGAGACGCGTTTCAAGAAAAATCCTTCACTCAGCCATCTCGACCAAGGAACGCATAAATCTTAAATTCTTACAAACAACACACCCTTTTTTTTTTTTTGCTTGGTTTTTTAAAACTAGTCCCAGATTCAATCACAAAAGAGAAAAATTGACACAACCCTCTCCCCACTAATGTAAATTGAACACTGTTCCCAATGTTTAACAAGATTAAGCAGGAAGAGTAAAAACATATATTTACAAGAGCAGTTATTCAAAGGCAAACACAAAAACAAAAACATAAAACAATGATGCTATAGGTAGAACTAAAAGAAATAAAGTTTAGAGAGAAAGATCCAAATCTCATTTGCATTTTCCATAAAAATTTGATGTTGCAGTGTCCACCTCTGGATCAATGACTTGCATGTTTTCGAGCAATTCCTCTACAGTAGGGGCAGAGATAAAAATCTTTCTTCTTGACTCTTCAAGAAATCTTTTTTCCACAGCACGATCTAAAAAACTAAGCAAACTGTCAAAGTAACTATTTATATTTAACAAACCAATAGGTTTAGAGTGTAGTCCTAACAGTTTCCAACTAGCAATGGCAAAAAGTTCTTCTAGAGTTCCTAGACTTCCAGGTAAAGCAATGAAAGCATCAGAAGTAAACTCCATGTCTCTTATTCGCTCAGGGATACCTGTGACTATTTTTTCAACACTAATAGTAGGACCACATAAACGACTTTGAGCAAACACACCTGGAATAATACCTAAAGCTCCAGTACCTCTAGAACGACTTTCAGCAGTAACAATACCCATTAAACCTAGACTACCTCCTCCATAGACAAGATTTATCTTTTTTTTAGCTAAGAAAAAACCTAAATGAAATGCAGCTTCTATGTAATCAATACATTTTCCTGATCTAGAATCGTAAAACACACAGATATTTTTAAACTTTAAAGACGATTGAGACGAGGACTCCATATCCATTACTAAAACTAAGATTCCCCTTTTTTTTTTAAGACAAACTCTATCTTACAAATCCGCTCTGAGAGAAACTTAAGAACTAAAGGGATTTTATACACACCTAAGAAGAACATTGGATAAAATTAAGTATAGACAGCTATAATGACATATAACGAAAAGTAGATAATATGACACATCTGTAGGCTTTTTGAAAATTTAATCTGATGAAACTATTTACCTTTTGACAAACTAGACTTTACTGTACAACTTTTGACAAATGGGACTAAATTTTAAAAATCAAAGCAAAGCTTATTTTATACGACACACAAGATATCTACCGAAGAAAATTATGCGTCTGACAAAAGCAGAAAAGTCAAAATATTATTATTAAAAGACAAACAATACAATCACAATTATTAAATAACTACTGTTAAAATCACACAAAACAAAAATCTTTTTGTTGATGAAATTTTATTCGAGAATGAGTTAAAGAAAATTTTTGTTCATCAAAATGCGTTTCTAGAAATTCCATTACTCAGCCGTTCGGATGATTTTTATTGAAACTATGATCATATCTCGAATAAATTTTTGACAGTTTTCTTTTTTTTTTAATTTTTTTATGATTACAAACACACAAAGAAACAAGGAAAAATACTTTACAGACCTTATTCTGAAGTAGAAGGATCTTGAGTCTGCTTTCCATCTAACATTCTCGCAAACTGAACAGTTGGGTCTTTTAGCGTCAGATTCCAAAGACGTTCCTTTTCTACTTGAAATTGAGGCCAGAGTTGTTTCATAGCCCCCCCCCAACGTATCCACTTGGCTGGGACTCAAGAGAAACTCAAAGATCTTCTAAGTTTTCATTCCTAAGACCATTTTTACAGAACTATATTTTATCTTCCCTATTTATAGATACGAAATCGAGTAAAGGACATTTTCCAAAACAAGTTTGTCGAGAACATTTATAACATTTTGACTCCAAACGGCGAGCTCTTCTTTTTCTAGCACACAAACTTGTACCCATACCAGGAAAACCTACAGTATTTACATCATTTGGAAAACCAAGACCTTCTATGTATATTTTTACATCGATTGGAAGTTTAAAAAGAGAAAGGACCCAAAGACGAGTGATTCGAGTTTTGTACTTCTTTCTGAGCTCTCTTTGAGAAAATAAAGGTAAGCATTTCTTCAAATGTTCGTATTTAGGATCCATGACTTGAAAGAAATATAGAGATTTTTGAGAGTGAATTGAAAGCTTTGAAAGAGAATTTGAGAGAGAATTGGAGAGATTTTTGTGAAAGCAGAAGAAAAGAAGATTAAAGATTTTTTGAAAAAAGTGTTTGAAAGATCGAAAAACTTTGAAAGAGCTTCGAAGAATTTCTACGAATTTTAGCGAGAAGACAGAAAAAATTTGAGAGAGAAAATAAGAAATTTAGAAAGAAAAAGATTTTTGAGCTTAAATACACAGTAACGGATTTTATAGACAAGGGGTGGATTTCTGTTTAGACACGAGGAAGACTGTACAGACACATGCGAGAATAATGGGCCAAACTAAAATGGGCTAAAGAAAAGTAACCTAACAGATTACTAAGAAATGAAAATATTTTTTGTGTTTTTGAGTTTTTCAATTTTTATGTTTTTTTAATTATTTACAAAAGTCTAAAATTCAGAAAAATTCATTGAAAATCATTTCATTAAAATGTGTTTCTAGAGGCCATTGATACAAAAATATCAACTAATCTTGTTGATTATAACCTCCATAATTTCTACCATTTTAATGAATTTTTTAAATTATTTTTCTGATTTTTAGGAAAAACAAAGAAAATAAAGATACAACATACAAAACATAAATATAAATATAATACAAACATCAATCTATAATTATGATTTCAGTCTCGGAATCAGAATCATCAATGTTAATGACTGGTGGAACAGTTGCTCTAAACCTTTCCAAAAGATAGCACTCCCAAAGAGCTAACTTACCAGTTGCTTCAAAGAACCTCTGTTGAAATTCTTCTCCGTCCATGGGATCATACATGGAATCATCCACAGTATCACCCATTACTTAATCTTCAAAAATTTCATTTTTAGGTTCATGCTTAAAATTTGAATTTTCAAGTTCCAGCATTTGGTCAACAAAAACATTCACAGGGTGATCATTAACTTTGGATAGAGCATTCAAATCAAAAGAATTGGCCAAATCAACTAAAGGATCAACAAACGTTCTAGAAGTACTGCTCTCAACAAAGTTCACTTCACACTTTTCCGAGGGTGATTGTGCCATGTTAAAAATGTTGAATTCTAAAGTCAAATTCCCAAAAGATAATTTTAGTATTCCATTTCTATAATTAATCAAAGCATTAGAAGTTGTAAGAAATTGATGACCTAAAATGACAGGAATTTGAGCATTTGAATTTGCAACAGGTTGTATATCTAAAATAATAAAATCTACTGGGTAGTAAAATTTATCAATTTGAACTAACACATCCACAACAACACCTCTTGGAATTTTTACAGAACGATAAGCTAATTGAAGTGTAACAGAAGTTGGCTTTAGTTCACCTAAACCTAATTGCTGATAAACAGAATAAGATAAAAGGTTGACACTAGCACCAAGGTCTAACAAAGCATGTTCAATTTGAGTATTTCCTATGATACAAGAAATGGTGGGATAGCCTAGATCTTTAAACTTAGGTGGTGAATCATGTTGAATGATTGAACTAACATTCTCAGCTAAAAATGCAGTCTTAGTCACATTATGCTTTCTTTTAATTGTGCAACAATCTTTCAAAAACTTAGCATATGATGGGACTTGTTTGATTGCATCTAAAAGGGAAATGTTAATTTTGACTTGTTTGAAAAGTTCAAAAATTTCAGCATTTTTGTCATACTTTTCTTTTGAAAGCAAAGCTTGAGGAAATGGGACCTTTGGAACAAATTTCTCTTTTGAATCATTCTTTTCTTTTTCAGAATTTTCCTCATTACTATTAATTTTTTCACCACTTTTTAAAGTTGAATTAATCTTCTGATCTTTTGAAAGATTAGTCTTATCAATAGCTTTTCTACTTTGAAGAGTTGTGACAAAATTAACAGTTTCTTGTGATTGTAAGCTAGAAGAGGCAACTTCATTTACAGATGGATAATGTACAGGTTAAGTAGGAAATTTGCCTTTTTCTTGAATACGAAGTGAAGAGATGAGTTTAGAAATGGACTCTTTAATTTATGAATGTCTTAAGAAGTGCGAGTGTTGTGAACTTCTTGTTTTTGAATGAGTGATTTTTCAGCTTGAATGAAAGACTGCAAAGTGTCTTCAAGAGTTTTGACTCGAGAATGAAGATTTTCAGAAAAATTTTGTGGAGGCCTTTGAAAATTCTAAGAATTTGATAAAAATTGTGGATTTTGAGATTGTTGTAGCACTAGTGGACAACTTTGAGAATTTTGTGGTGGAAGTGGGTGGTGGTGGTTAAAATTGCTGTTGTGGTTGATCATTTCTCTAACTGAAATTGGAATGGTTTCTCCATTGTGAATTGTATGTGTCAGAATGTGGGGATGGAAATGGCTTTCTAGGTGGGTCCAATTGATTTGTATAATTCATCTGTTCATGGGACTCTTTCTTAAAAATTGAGCATTCATAAGTTGGTGTCCTTGAGTTTGGCAAACACTACACAAAATTTCAATTTTGGGTTCTTGGACATTCTTACATTCCATGGCTTTAATTTTTTTGGTCAAACATGCAATCCTAGCACTTAGATCATTTTCTTGACTAAGTTGATTGACACCTCTTTGAGCATTAGTAAGATTAGATCTAATTGAGCCTTCAAAATTACCATGTTGCCAGTATTGAGAGTTATCAGCCAAATTATCAAGAAAATCTAACGCTCCATCAGGTTCTTTATCAAGGAATTCTCCATTACACATTGTTTCAACAAATTGACGGGTTTCAGGAGTTAAGCCTTCATAAAAGAAACTAATGTAACGTCATTTTTTAAAACTATGATGTGGGCAAGAATTCAATAAATCCTTAAAACATTCCCAACATTGAAAATAGACTTTCTTTGCATTCTAGGAAAAAATTTGAATTTGTTTCTTCAAAGCATTGGTTTTATGTGTTGGAAATTTTTTTTTCAAAAACTCAGTTTGCATTTCTTGTCATGTGCCAATTGATCTTGGTTTTAAAGAAGTGAGCCAAGTTTTAGTTTTATCTTTTAAAGAAAAAAGGAAAAAACTTAAGCTTAACAACTTCATTCGAAAAATTTTGATCAGTGAAAGTAGCACAAACATCTTCAAACTCTCTAAGGTGCAAGTATAGATTCTCATATTCTAAGCCATGAAAAGTTGGAAGTAAGTTAATCATGCCTAGCTTAAATCTAAAATTATGAGCATTAAGAGGAAATATTAAACATTATGGAGCAGATTCACGAGATGGTTGTAAATAATCACGCATTGATCGAACAACAAGATTAATGATTTGTTGATTTATCATGTTATCATTGTTAACACTTTCATCATCAACCATTATATCCAATTGTCAAGATGCAACAGGTGGTCTAATGGGATCTAGATTTTTCCTAACTAGACGACACGATTTTGATGTACGAGACCAAGCATGCATGCAGATAATTACAAAAAGAAACAAAAAAAATTTAGTTTACGTGAACAGTAATATGAATACTAACATGCAAACTACATGAATGGAAACTTTTTTCTTTTTGGCTTTTTTTTTTAATTATTGGTACCTGCAAAAATACATAAATTAATAACAAAAATATTAATAGGTTCGAGTAGTATAACAGTCCCTTTAAGATAAAAAAATAAAAATAAAAAGTGCAGAAAAATAAAAAGTTAGGTAGTTAACAAGTTAGAAGTAAAATGTTAGATGTTAGATTAGAAAGTTAGCAGTTAGTAGTGCAGGAAATATAAAAGCTAGTGATAGTTAGAAAGTTAGAAGTTAGTAAGTTAGAAATTAGAGAGTTAGAAATATATATATATATATATAAATATAATATAATATAATATACAAATATATTGTCCTTATGTCTGTTTGTTCCCCGGCAACAGCACCAAAAACTTGTTCGGGTCTAAAAGTATGTCCGATATAACCTTAAGTATAAGGTTGTCGAAGTAATAAATCTCGATGAGTTTGAGATCCATCCCACAGGGAAAAGATATTGTAAAGGTCCAATATATTAGTTCTATTATGTTTAGCTGAAGAATCTGAGAATAAAAGTTAGTTTATTTACAATTTATTTACAATATTTACATATTTTTTTCCTTTTTTCATTTTTAGATTTTTTTTTTGGAATTTTAACAACAAGAAATGTGGCTTAGATTTAAATAGTAAATGGAACTTAAATAAGCAAAATTTAACTTAGAAGATGGAACTTTAACCATAAGTGCAATTAATTTTAAAGGTAACAACAATTTTAACAAACACCGAGGATTAAAGGTTTAATTCTGGCAATTAATTGAAATATGTTTTAGTTTTTCTAAGCTTATTTATTAATATGGTTTAAGTATGCAATATGCCATTCTTTGTCTACAATAAATCAAGAGTTACTAAGCATTTATTGTGCCAATTCATGTCTATAATGCATCAAAAACTCATTTTTAACAAATATGTATGTTTTCAAATTAACTTACAAAAATTACCAACAAAATTTACCATTAAGTATTTACCATGTCATTTCATGTCTACGAATAATCAAAGTATTCCTAAGCATTATTCGTGCCATCCTATGTCTATGATAAATCAAAACTTAATTTTGCAAGAATTTTAGTTAAGTTAACATGAAAATTATAAGTTTTCTAAAAATGATTTTGACATTATAACAACTTAGAAAACTAAAAATATTTACCTTAATTTTGTTAGAATATCCCCCTCTCTCCCCAGTAAAGTAGAATTTAGAAGAACATGATGAAAGTAGAAACACACATATTTTTTACTGATCACAACTATTTTACAACATAAAAACTAGAATTATTTTATAGAAATATAAAACTAAAATTTAGAAGAGGACTAACCTAAGAAGAAGGAAGAAGAGAATTTTCTCCAAAAGAGAATGGTATGCTATTACATGAAGGGAGGGGGTATTTACAGTAGAAGAAAATATACTATTTACAAGATTTTTACATTTATTTATTTATTTATTTTAATTATTTGTATTATTTTATTAAGATATTTTTAAGTGGAGAATGATGCAGGATACAATTTAAATGATGAAATTTTTTTTTGGAATAATTTATACTCAACCACTCCTTTATTCCTTAACTAATTTTGATTTTTATTGATTTTTTTCATTTTTTTTTTCTTTTTTTTCCTCTTGGATTAGTACAAAGAGTGCTAAAAAATCTGGGTAATCCAGTGTAACGCGGCATACAGAATGGACACACAGTAGCCTTTAGATTGCTGAGTTTGACTCATTGAACGACGCGGATGAAGTCAGCCTAGTAAAGTCAACGTATGCGACTTTGACTCATTTCTGACCGCGAGATCTAGTCTTCATCAGCTGATCCGATGGGTGAAAAAAGGACACAGGCGTGTGGACATAATGCATGTGATCGGCGAGGAGAAAACACGCGGACGGCTGAGATGCGCTGATTAAACGGATGATATCTCGCCACGTGTCAAATTTTGTTTTTATTTTTATTTTTTTTATTTCTTGAGCATTTAAGGTCCTTTTTTGCCCCTTTTTGCACCGTTTTGCTCCGTTTTTCTTTAGATTTTAAATCTAAAATTCACAAACACACTAAAATTAATTATTTTACAAACTTAATATTTACAAAAATATTAAAAATATTTATTTTACATTAAAACACACAAAATTATTTAAAAATAAATAAGAACTTCTAAAATTTCTAGTTTTTTTTTTGGTTTAGCACAGATATGATTTTTATGACTTGGAAATATTTTTAGAAATTACTAAAAATATAATAGGACATATTTACAAACTTGAAACACACTATCAAACACATTAAAACTTAAAATAAAATAACAGCATATCATTTTTATGGTTTTCATTATTTACAAATTAAACATATATTTAACACATCAAAACAACTCTAAAAATTACTAAAAATATTATTTAACATAAAAACACAATAAAAACACGTTTTTAAACACATTTTCACACTAAGACACTAAAACACTATTTATCACTAAATTGCTATAATTGAGGAGTTTTATGAAAAATATTAATGCAAAATGATTGATTTTAACGTTAAAAAAAGTGCATTTTTCAAGTCTTAGCAGTAGGTTACAAAGTTAAGTGAATAAAAAGGTAATCCGATGGGTTATAGAGATGAGTAAAAAGAGTGATAACCTGATAGTTTACGAAGTTAAGTAAAAAGTACTATAGCTTGGTGGGTTACAAAGTTAAAAGTAATTGGGCATAAAGTAAAAGAATGGTAGACCGATAGTATACCAAGTTATGAAAAAAAAGGAATGAATGTTTAAGGTTTAAGTTAAGTTATAAATCAAGTGGATTGATAATAAAGAAAGTTAACTAATAAGTTGGCTGCCATTTGATCATGACACAGAAGCCGACTAATGGAAGGAAAAGGAATGAGACAGGAATGGAATAGAGAACATTAGAATTACGTCCAAGTAAGTTCAAACTTCACCTACAGCTTGAAGTAAATGATTTTTAAATATTTATGTATACATTTATAAATGAATTTGTAATTATTATGCAAGTTTCTTTTAAAGTATGTTTGCCTTTATTATGAAAAAGTTTTACAGATACAAAGCAAGATTTGCAATGAATTTGCAACTGTTATGTTTAAAGCCTATTTGCATATTGATATGCATAATGTTTTTAAAAGTTCAAGTTATGATTTTCAATGTATTTGAAGTATGGTTGCATGTGAAATGCACAATGTTTAAAATAGTACAAGTTATGATTTGCAAAATGTGTTTGCGTTATATGTTGCATTTGCTATGCAATAAGTTGCATTTGTTATGCAATAAGTTTCAGAGTACAAGTTATGATTTGCAAAATGTGTTTGCGTTATATGTTGCATAAGCAATAAGTTTCAGAGTGTAAGTTATGATTTGTAAAATGTGTTTACGTTTTATGTTGCATTTGTTATGCAATAAGTTGCATTTGTTATCAATAGGTATTAGAGTATAAGATATGATTTGCAAAGGTGCTTACATATAATGTGATAGCATTTGTTATGCTCACTAAAGTTGATAAGAAGATAAAGTAAAGATAAAAAGAAAGTTTCGTACCAACCTCCTTCATGTGAGGTATATAAGAAAAGTTAAAGTTAAAGTTTGACCTCCTTGATGTGAGGTACATGGCCTCAATGTTCGATGGTCTCAAGTCTTCCACAAGGGAAGCATCATGTTCATGATGTCATAATTAATGATATTGGTACAAATACTAAAGTAAGACAAGGATAAGGAATAATGATAGAAAGCTAAAGTAAGATAAGGATAGTTAATGAACAAATATAGAAAGTTAAAGTAAAAAAAGAATGTTCATAAGGCGCTCATAATCGAAAGTTCATAATTGTGTATAAATGAAAACACGTATTTTGATTTTGCTTGTTTTTCTAGTTATGAAACATTTTTATGCTATGAAGAACATTTTGAGGAATGTTTTATATTAAAGGTTTATGAAAACATTTTCATTGTTACAAGTAAAGGATTTTAAATGACGTTTTAGGTAAATCATTTCGAGGATTGCTGCATGTTAAATGTTTTACGAAAAATGTTTATGAAAAACATTTTCAGAAATGTTGTATAGAAAAATGTTTATGAAAAATGTATTAAGAGAAGGGTTTTCATGAGAAAAGTATTTAAAGCATGGTTAAAATGATCTATGAAAATATGTTTAAACTTACTGAACAAAAGCTCATTAAACGTTTCTTTATGCTGTAGGTAGTTTTATGAGTGACTAATAGGACTTGTTAGAACAGCTAGGTGCCGCAGAAAACAGATGTGAGGATTTAGGTATGGATACCACCATAGTTTGCTTCCGCTACACAAGGAAAAGGTTTTCCACTATTTACTATAGTGTTTTCAAAGTATTAAGAAAATCACAGTTTTAAGAAATGTTTTCAAAGTTTTAAGATATATTTTACGAAATGCTTTATATAATTATAAAGTTAAGTTTTAAGCTATATTTTAGTAAATGTTTCTTATTAAGTTTTAAGAAGCGATTTGAAAAGGGTTTAAAGACAAATGTTGAACGAGGTCTTAACTTGAATGGCAACAAAGGTTGCAACAGTTTTTAAGTATGTTTAAAGAAAAAAAATTTAATTCACTATTTTTTTTACTAAATAAGTAAAATTAATGTTTAAGAACAATATTTAAGAAAGTTAAGTGACTGCCCGAAAAGACGGGTCGTCATAGTGTTTAACGAAGCTTGCAAGAATTAAATGCTATATTCGCATCAGGTAGGCATGACATGAGTAATATGCATTTGAGGCATGAGTATATTGTATGCGACGGAATATAGATGAGTCTAGGGTAACGCCATTGCACCCACTTTATTTTCACCGTCTGGTTTAAATCATATGGTTGAGGTCAATAGCCTCCACTGTAAAATTGTCATACCAAATAAATATCCTCATAAGTTAAAAATAGCTGAATTAAAGAAAATGATATTCTAGAAATGGATTTTTAGAATAGTAGGTGAATCTTCTTTGACACGTTTTGCATTTCTTTGTAAATGTATATACTAATTCTGTTATCAAATTATTGGACTATGCATACTCATTTTGCACAGTACATTCGACTAAAAAAAAAATCTCATCTTCTCTTTTCTTTTTTTCTCTTTTGGTGGAATTTTATAGATATGGCTTGGCTTTTGAACGTATGAAGTAATGCTTATTATGGATTGTTGCGCTTATTATGCCAATGTGCTCTTGGTTGACTATGCACAGGATTGTGACATTTTCACCTATCCTTGTGCGTATGACCCGATCATAATATTGCTGTCCATGTCTTAAGTGTCAATCCACAATGGTTATGCTCCTGATGTGAAATGGAAGAAGCAATAATACATCTGAGCTAGATTTATGTCTCGATAGTAATCCACTTTTTATTACGTTGTTTTCTTGTTTAACTTGTTTGACCCACTCATCTCTTTGCAACTGCATTGAGAGAACCTTTGGTGTGTGGAATGTGAGATTCCCAATTTTGGAGAGTATGAAGCCCTTTCCATACGACAAATAAATATTGATCTCAATTGCTTGTGCCGTCATTCACAACTTCATACGCATGTGACAAAGTAATGAAGAGATCCTTGAGCAGTATTATGATGACGCAATGCCGGTGGCGTAGATAGAAGGTGAAAATGTCGACGAAGAAGATGGGGTGCAAGATGATTATGGGGTTGATATGAACCCATTGATTCAAAATAAGGGGGACAACGACACCATGAACGTTTGAAGGGATACGATGGCAAATGAAATGTAGGAAACTTATGCACAACGCCCTTAGTACACCTCTAGGCATTAGTATTTCTTTGGTAAAAATTTTTTTATAATAAATTAGGGAAACGTTGCTATGTTAGGTTTTTTTTTGTCAACACTCATTTGTCTGTACAAATTCAATGTCATATATATATATATATTGCTTTTGTAAAAAGGAGCCTGTTTCGTTGTTCTCTTTATGCTTTTTTTTTTTTAACTATTCTATGGATTTGAGGGAGAATTGATTATTATGGGGAAAAAAAGAATAGCATGAAAATGGCCAAAAGAATCAATAGGCAAAAAACAAAGGACTTAATACAGTTAAAAGAGCATATTTTTGCTTATTTTAATATTGTGTTCATGTGCACCAAGCCTGGATTTTTCATTGTATTCAATGAAATGGAAATATTTTATTTGATAAATTAAATTTATGCATTTTTGAAAAAATATTTTCTAATAAATTTTTTTAGTTTTGACAAAAAGGCCACAAAAAATCGTAATTCAAATCTTAATCCTAATTCAAATCTTACATGTACTAAACATATATTCATAACTCAAATCAGGATTCTAAAAACTTACCAAACACATATTTGAATATTCTACCCAAATCTAAATTTAAATACTCTTACAACCAAACACTAATTCTAATTACAATTCAAATTACAATATTCAAATCAAAAGGATTCAAATAACCATAATTCGAATTCCTTTACCAAACAGACTCTTACATTTAATCCTGTTTGGTCTGCTTATCTTCCACTAATTGAAAGACTGGTCAATTTTCACTTAAAAAATGAGTAACTCTAGATAACCCGGTGGGTTCAACCCCATTTGAGTAGCCGCACGGGCTATAAGTTCTAAGGGGAAAAAAAAGAAAAGTGGGCCATAAGTACATCAAAAATAGGGGAAGATTAGGGTATTTGGCTAGTGGTGGGAACCATTAGTGGGAACCTTTTTACTGTAACATGTGAGGCTTTACACTGTATCAATTTTTTTTTCTATTTACTGTAGCATGTGAGAGCCTGTTTATAATTGAGTTTGTGGTTCACACCACCCTTAGCCAAACACCCTTAGCCAAACATTTATTATAATGTTTTTGGTTTTTTTGGTTATAACAGGTTTTTTTTTTTTTTCCTTCTAATCAACTTGCAAGTGATCAAAACTCGTATTTATATTTGGATCATTTCAATCACTAGAGAAAATTTGAGGTATTATTTTTGATTTTCTATTCAATATTTGGACTCATAATTAATGCCATGCCTTTAGATGTTGGACTCATTTTTTCTCCATTCATCTCTCTCTCTCTCTCTCTTTTTCCATAACAGGAGCAAAGTGTTTTGTTAAAGAGATTCATCTACCTTTAGAATGTCTTTAAAGTGAAAGCCGGTAAATGTAATACTAAGTTTTTTGGGTGCAAACTTGCAAATGGAAAGGGTTTTGGTGTGACAATTGTCAAACAATTATTCAATTAGACAAGTATACAGATCAATTAAATTATTAGTGAGACAGAGAGAATTTTTTTAACTTTTTTAGTTTAATGCAGTCTTTATTTATAATTTCTTAAAAAAATCTTTATTTGAAAAAAAAAGACAACATAATGCTATATATATATATATAGGTAAAACAATGTTATATATGAATTAAATGGGATAAATATATACTTTATAGGTTTAACGAAAAAAGTGCCAAATGAAAAAAATAAAGTGAACAAAGACACTCATAAAATAACATAACTTGATGAAAGTAGAAAAAAAGTCCCCAAGAACAAGTTAAAAGGCCACTAAGAAAAATACAAAAATGAGGCTATACGACATACTAAGTATATTGGTTTTTTTATTTTTTATTTTTATTTTATTACTTTTATAAAGACTAATCCCTAATCATCTGTCGCCGCTGTGACATGCTCACCCCTACTTGCCCTCTTCTTGGAGCTCTCGCAAGCAGAGAGCTCGGATGGGGTTAGAACCCCTTTGGGTTACATAGAGTTACTCAAAAAAATTAGTCTCTCTCTCTCCGCACGCTTATCCTCCCACTCGCCTCCCTCCCTCCTCTCTCTCTCTCTCACTCCTTTGTCGCTAAATTTATCGAATGTATGGGAAATTCCGATCAGTGCTCTCAACCCTCCTCTACCGACGTCCTACTAAACTCTGACACTTCGATCTCCGAAGTTACGCTGGACTTACCAGCACTCCGGCCGCCGTCGGTAGGCTCTTGATCATATGCTTCATACTCTCTGTCCACTTATGTTCCTTTACGCTTTCGCCTTTCACTTTGTTTATGTTTTTTCTTTTAAATTGATCTTTTAGGATTAATTAGTGTTTAATATTCATGTATTAAATATTGTTCCCAGAAAGAAAATCCGATTAGAGGGGAAATTGAGCGCCGGTGCGAATCTCCAAGAGATGTCGTGATATACGTAAGTTCTCTTCTTCTTCTCAATTATTTTTTAATTTAACACATTTTAAATGCCAATTTTAGCATGGGTCTGTCTATATGTACAACAAGAGTTTGGTTGGAAGCCGCCCTTTAGAAGGGTTTTTTTTGGAGGAATTTTTTTATACCTAATTATAGCATTTATTCTAACAAAATAAAATAATAATAAAAGAATGAACCATTATCTTTGTCCTCCCTTCTCCACCGTATCCACCAGACCCGACCCAAACCCAGCGAGCCCAGCTCTGTCACTCCTAGCTACTGAAGAGCCCAACGCCATCGCTGCTAGCCTTTAGCGAGCCCAGCTTTACCCTTTCCAAATCCCGAACCTAGATCCCCTGTCCAATTCTCTATCCAACAAATTAAAGAAAAAAAATGACACCTTATACACTTATTAGATGACTACTACAGAGAGAAAACAGACATATCTCTGTTTTAATTGAGTTAGAACCACTGCTACAAGGTCTTACTTCTTTATATAGTAACTTCAAGGCTATATTTTTGAATGTGAAGTTCTGAATCTTCATTTAAAAGTAAAAATTATTTAAAGACTAAATAAGTCTTAATAAATACTTTTT
Organism: Artocarpus hirsutus; assembly: GCA_946598075.1. Lineage (NCBI taxonomy): Eukaryota > Viridiplantae > Streptophyta > Magnoliopsida > Rosales > Moraceae > Artocarpus > Artocarpus hirsutus. Next base: position 11,197 of record CAMOHE010049825.1, on the reverse strand, counting down.
TATTTTTTTAGGTTAAAAATATTATAACATTTTACCGAAAAATAATAAAAACTGTCCAAAAAATTGATTTTTGAGTGTTGCCAAATTGGTTCTTTGTGGCTTAAGAATCTTGAATTGGTCCTTCTTGCTTCATACTATTGCTTTTCGTTCAATAAAGTATATGTATGTTTCTTTTTTTTTTTTTTTCTAGTTGATTTATTTTATTTATTTATATGTGAGAAATTCTGTTAAAATCGGCAGAGAGAAGAAATTAAAACGGCCACTTCAAGCCTAGAAGTTTCACCAGATGAAAATCAATGGCGGGTTATAGGTAAAAAAATAGCATTTTTACCATCAAAGGAAATTGGTTTAAGCGGCAATGGGACCGTTGTCTTTGACGGGCGTTATGAAGACGAACCTGCCGCTGTGAAACGCATGCTTCTAAGTCATGTTAAACTTGCTGACCAAGAAATCTCTAATTTTTTAGCATCTAGTCATCACCAAAATGTTGTGAAATTTTATGGGGTGGAACGTAAAGATGACTTTGTTTATCTTGCCCTGGAGCGTTGTGATTGCAATTTGGATGACCTGATCAACCAAATATCTTTTGTGGATTCCTTTGAACAATATGAGCTTGTATCAAAAGACGGTTGTACAACATCTGTGATTCTGAGTTATGATGTCGATCGCTTGGAGCCACTGAAGAAAAAGTTGGGAGATGTTAACCTTTGGAAAGAAAATCATGGCCGTCCATCACCTTCGTTGAAGAATTTGATGATGTTAGTTAAAAGTTCCTTTTATCATCCCTACAGAACTTTAACTCTCTCACACACACGGACGCGCACAAACACTCACATACATACATATACATATACACATACATAGGCACACACATATTGATTCGTTCTTTTGTTTGTTTATTCATTCATTTATGACTATTCAATTGAACTTTGAGTGAATGATTATCTTAACTTTTGCAAAAGTCCCTTCCCTTTTGATTAAATTTATTATCATTAAGATCTCACAGGGACATGGTTTTGGGGCTTATTCATCTGCACTTATCACGTTTGGTCCACCGCGACTTAAAGCCCCAAAACGTTTTGATAATTGTGCAAGGCTCAGCTTTATGTGCTAAGCTTTCTGATATGGGCATCAGTAGAAGACTTGGTGATGATAGGAATTCCTTGACCAACCATTTTTCACGTAAGTATATATATTTACTCTGCATGTAGACAACTAGCCAATATGATTTTGTAATTTAGGTTTTGACTTTTCTAACCAACTCTAGATTATAACCTTATGTCTAAAGAACTAGCTTGAAAATTAAGGGTTCCCCATGACGGTGAATGTATTCAGTATTAATTACTTGCATAAAAAAATATGTTTTAATTACAGTTTGAGACATAAATATGCATGGAAATATCCATTTGTTTTTAAGTATTAGAAATATCCATTTGCTGTTTGGAAACGGGCATATGGTAGCTGATAGGCACTTAGTAACTCATGTGATTGACCTGATCGATGTATCATATGCATGTCTTATGGAATCAACTATAGGTTGCGGTACTACAGGTTGGAAGGCAAAAGAGTGGCTCAATTATCGAAGCCAAACACAAGCAATGGATTTGTTTAGTCTAGGTTGCGTCCTCTTTTATTGCATCACTCGTGGTAGGCATCCATTTGGAGAGCATTATGAACGTGACACAAATATTATCAATGACAATGCAAAGAACCTGTTTTTGATAAAGGATTTCCCTGAAGCTTTTCAACTTATTTCTCGTTTATTAAAAGCTGATCCTTTGTTAAGGTGAGATTACAATTTAGTTTCCTTCAATATGGATTCTATATGATCCCGTTCGGACCTAATTGATAATTATTAATCTATTAGCAACTCCTTTGATTTAGAATTGTTTGGCATATATATTTAAATTATATAACACTCTGCTAAAGGCCTTGCCGTTGAATGAGTGGATTGGAGAACATTGGCGCAAGTTTAAGAGTTTTACTTGAGACAAAAGAAACTTAGCACCTAGCTTGAATCCTTAGTTCATGATGAATATTCACTTGTTATTTCTTGGCAGGCCAAATGCAATTGAGGTGTTGCACCATCCACTGTTCTGGGATTCAGAGAAGAGACTTTCTTTCCTGTGCGACGCTAGTGACTGGGTGAGTGAGAACCCCAGTCTTTTGATCAAACCGCTCGAATCTACTGCCTACACAACTTTCGGTACGAAAAGGAGATTTTTGTTAAATGTGGTTCAATCATGGAGTGAAAAGGTTGATGACAAGATAATCAAGCACATTGCCCCATATGTAGAAGAGGGTTACAACTTTAGTCGCGTTCGAGACTTGTTGCGACTAATTCAAAACCTGTTGAAACATTATGAACAACTCACAAAAGATATTAAGGTGATTGTAAAACTAGTTTATCATCAGTATGATACATCTTTTATACATTAATTAAGTTCTTCAAGGTTAATATTCACGTAGTTTGGTGGTGGCTATTTCAGATACTTGTTGGACCACTACATAAAGGAGTGGATGATTATTTTACAAGTCGATTCCCTGTGCTCTTGATTGAAGTTTACAAAGTTATATGGACACACTGTAAAGAAGAAGTGTTCTTCAAGAAATATTTCAAGGGAAATTTGCAGCCAACTGTTGTTGATGGAAGCTTGTCCTAGTGCAAGTACATGTATGTCTTTCTTTCTTTCTTTTTAACTCGAGACCTAAATATTGAAAGAAGTATAGAAGTTTCGTTCGGCTAAGCCTGCAACTAGAGGCCAACTTTTTAGGTATTTGTAAGTCTCATTGTGTATGTTGGTATAGAAATGGATTAATGGCCCGGTTTAGTTTTGTTCTGCAAGTAGATCTTGTAAATCTAATGTATGTTTAATATAGGTTCATAGATAAAAGAGAATGAGTTCTGTTTGTGGGTTTGACCACTTTTGCAAAAAAAATGTAATCGTTTTCCTAGTTTAGTTCGATGATGCACCAAACAGAGGATAAGATTAAACATAATGCTCTCTAACTTAATTTAAATCTTACTATTGTATTCAATCTTAGATGCTAAACAACGCCTAAAAAAATGTTATTTGGGATCCGTAATGCCCCTTAATGGGTCACTTAGAAGATGACCAAGTGCCCATTCAACAAAAGAAAGAAACATAGTATAAATCATATACTTACACTTTTTTAGAATCCTTAATTTAAGAAATGCATTGGTCTGTACACCATACAGAATTATGGCTATCAAACTTAAAGCTATGTTTTGAAAATGAAAATACATGAAGGCATGAACTTAATGGGCACGTTATCGTTACATTGACTACCCAAGAGGGGATAAATTAGGTTTCTAAAACGTTTTGAAACTTATGAATAAGTATTGGCAAGCAAGAACAAATCACAAAGTCACTAGAATCAAATTAATGCTTTATAAACCAGCTGTGCACAAAAATTGGCAAATGGATCAATGTCACTATAAGATAATATATTAAAAATTCTGAGTTTATCAATTTGCACAAGAGCAATCCAGCAACAAAATATAAATTGCAATAATAAAGGAGAGTTAGAGTAAGGAAAAAGAAACAAGTTACAGAGTGGTCAAGTAATATGCCTACATTCGTTGTTGCTAAGTAAACTACTACTTGACCTCTTTTACTATATTGACCGTCTTGTCTACTCAATCTTTCAATATAAAGAGTAATTTGTCTATATATACTTGAATGAGATTTTGAATAAGTTGGTTTCTTTCAAGATTTTCTCCCACAATAGGTTTAATACAAGTTTCACCCTCAAAGAAAGCGCAAACACTCGATCAATGCAAGTATTAATAGGCTGGTTTAAGAATAATTTTGAAACGAATGATCAATCAATGCGAAGAGTAAATGCTATGAAGGCTTCAAAGAGTGTGAGTGTTTTCCATAAGTCAGGATCTTCTCTAATGATCAACAAAAGTGTTGAACATCATCGATCCTTTAAAAATGAATAAATGAGGTGAAAACACCATTTTACCATTTGAATACAGTATCGGTCGATGGAACAAAGACGCAATTGCATGGTAGCCTGCAAGATGATTGAGGTAACTGACCAGGTTATCAGACTGATGCCAACAAAATCTAAGACAAATTTTAGATCTAACTAGTGGCAAAAAAATATATTATTTGATCACTTTGAAAAAAATTTTTCTAAAAATCTTCATGCATTTATTTTTGTAAAATATAAATATTCAAAGTGTATGTGCATGCATGAACCATAATCATTGAAACTAGAATTGATAAAATTTGTATACAATCAATACAAGACGAAGTTGAAGACATATAAACCAACGAAACACTAGTCTTGCATATTTTTCTTGTCTTCAAGATCTAATTCCATATTCAAGCACTTTTGATTCCACCTTTCCAACTTTCCTTCTAAACTCTAAAGTTGTTAAATTGTCGTGATACCTTTCCACTTAAACAATAACTCAAGATTAATTATTGATAAACTTACAATCAATTGTTTATAATCATTAAAATTAATTTTAAGTAAACCTTAGGGCCAACATGGCAAACCAAAATTAAGCTTCGACTTCATATATCCTCATTCGAGTAAGAGTGGTGGTGGCCAAAGCAGAACTACATCCAATTTGTTGCTCTTGATGCTGGAGTTGCTTTCTTGGGCGTTCTCCCATATTTTGCCCTTCACTCTAAGGATACTTGGGGTCCATATTGGGGAAGTCTTAAAATACGATTAGAAATCATTTGCGAATTCTAGTTATAAGGACCAACTATTAAAAACTAAAAATTAGAGAGTAATTAAAAGATCAAGGACCAATGTACTACTATGCTCAGAGTTCAAGAACTATCAACACTAGTTACTCTTTATTTGATTTAGTTTTTTTTCATTATTTTCCTTTTATTTGCTTTTATTATTTAATAGACTTGGGAAGCTAGATTTTCTATGTAAGCTCCTCTTGAGATTTTTTATTTAAGCTCCTTCAGATTTTATCATTATTATTAATCGTTTCTTTTAATTACATTCATAATGGAAGATCACTGAAGAGCTGTTGCTTTTCTCCATTAGATTTATTTAAGTGGGACCTATGTTTATTAAGCATTATTATTTCTGTTGACAACTGCTCATGCATGTAAGGAAGCATTTTGTGAAGTATTTATCCTTAGTAACAATCGTTTATTACTGCTTTGGAATAATATTTTTTTTGCTAGGCTGGTGGGTCCTGGACAATAGTGACCACGGCCCACCAACAAAGCAAGTAGGAATGTAAATGGGGTGGGTTTCAGCCGTCTTGTCCCGCCCTACATTAGCCCACCCTACTTACATTCCCATGTGTCCCACAATTGGTAGAAACATAAATTAGGATTCAATATCTTTCATAATGATTTTAACTAAAGTATAATTTTTTCCCCTCCATTAGATCCCACTACTAGTAATCCCTGCAAGAACAAGAACCATTCTTGAAACAATGGAACCTATTTATATCATGCACGATTATCTCTCTATCAACAATATCTAACATTAGCTTGAAAGCTACGTGACAATCCTCACAAACTCAGAGATTCTTCATTATCCGAATTGGCATTCCAGGTTCTGTGTTCATCAATCCAAAAACAAGTGCTAATTTCTCGCTATGATGGTATAAAAACTTCTCCTTCTCGCTTTCTTCCATGTCCAAAAGAACTACTGAAGTGTTGGGCACATACCCTTTTTCCTTCATTTTCTCAAGTAGCTTTTCCCACATCCGAAATATCTCCATAGCTTGAGGATGGCTCTTTTCCCTGGCGACAAACTTGTGAACTGTTCCATCTATTGTGATTGTGCTCCACCCCAACATATTCTTCATGCCTCTCTCTCTCATCAACTTCCTAACTCTTGTGACATCTTCCCACCACTCTGCTTCAGCATATATGTTTGACAAAACCACGTAGTATCCATCGTCAAGCGGATCTAATACCGAAAGGTGTCTAATTGCTTCCTCAGCCAATGCAATGATCTTATGAACTTTGCATCCGCCTAGAGGCGCTCCCCACACAACTCCATTTGGGTCAATTGGCATATTCATGATGGACTCGTGAGCCTTTTGAAGTAGCCTGGCCCAGCTCAGAAGATCAACCATACAACCGTAATGCTCGATTCTAGGGACTGTGCCATGATCACAAGTCATGCTAGCAAAAAAATTTCCGACCTTGGTCCACCAACCCCATGTGCTGCAAGCATGCAAGAGGCCTATAAAGATGACCCCATTAGGCTTCATGCCAACTTCAATCATCTTGGAGAAAAGCTTCAACACTTCCTCGGCTTCACCGTGCATGGCAAGCCCTGAGATCATGGTAGACCATGAAACAATCGTCTGTTTTTCCATCTTGTCGAAAACCTGTAGAGCATCCTCCAAGCATCCGCATTTAACGTACATGTCAATGAAAGTGTTGGAAATGCAAACATTGCATAAGAACCCATTTTGGTTCGAGTACTCATGAATCATCCTGCCTAAAACAACTCTCCTAGATTAGCACAAGCTGTGAGAACTGCCACCACGGTTGCCTCATTCAGCTCAACCCCAACCTTCTCCATCTCGAGGAACAAATACACAGCCTTCTTCGGCTTCCCACACCTAACAAAGCTAGCAATCATCAACGTCTACGACCTGACATTTTTCTCAGGCATTTCAACAAATACCTCATAGGCTTGCTAGACATTGTCCCTCTTTATCAACTGGGTCATCATAATATTCCACGAAACAACATCTCTCTGCGGCATTTGTCAAACATTAACCAGGCATCTCCCATTTCCCCAGATGACGCGTACAAATGGAGTATCGAGTTCTGCAAAACAAACTCCACAAAAACCCAAGTTTCTCCACATACACATGCATGATTCTTCCGTTCTCAACATCCAACAAGCACATACACACCTTGAGAAAAAACGAGAGAGTGAAGCTATCGAGGAAAATATTGAACTCTCGTAGGCGATAAAAAAGAGAAATTACATCTTTGGGACAATCACTTTTGGCGAAGGTTTGGAGACACGAGTTCCAAAGAACAATCTCTAAGTTTTCCTCAACGTGTCGAAAGATCTATCGGGCGTAGGTGAATGTGGATGGAGGAGAGAAAGCACAGACGGAGGCAATACGGAGGAGAGGCAGAGGAGAGGAGGTCTTGAGGAGGTGGGCATGGAGTTGTTTGAGCTCAAATGGGGAGTTGAAGGTGTGGAGAAGAGGAAGGAGATAATGATCTGGTGGTGAAGAGGGTGAGTGGTGGTGATGATCGGTTCTGCGAGGAAGAGGGAGATGAAGAGGAGAGGAAAGCATTTCGTCGGTCTGTTAATGTCAAAATAATAATAATAATAATAATAATAATAATAGTAATATTATTGTTATTATGCTCAGAATTATTTTATTGTTTTGGTTTGTAGCGATAAAATGGATTTCCTTCCCTACCCAAAAAAAAAAAAAGATTCTCGCATTTGATTAATGCATGTGCGTAATATAAGTATATGTGAACGATAAAGACATATATGTCACCATGTATTTATGCAAATCAGAACGCTAATCTGTTCTTTAAAAAATAAAAATAAAAAGGCTAATCTGTTTGGAAAAAAAAAGAAAAAAGGGGAAAATCCATTTACTAATTATTATGAATATGTGTGTGTAAGGAAGACACAATGTAAATTCTTTTAAGAAACAAATTAGAAATTTTATTGTTATCTTCTTACATTTTTTTGAGGTCCTTTTTTTTTTTTTTTTCATTCGACACAGTTTCTATTTGTTCTTTTAGTCAACAAAAGAAGAGAAACAAAAATTGTAGTTTTTTAATAAATTATTTGAAACTATATTTTTAAAAGAACTTTAATGGGTTCAAATGGTTTTAATTTTCTTAAAAGTTACAAAAATGTTGCATTTAAGCTTTTTTGGGTAATAATGTTAGATTTAAGCTTATAATGTATTACTAACACCCATGTACAATTTTTAAAGTCTATTTCAAAAATACTTTTTTAAAAAGTCATTTTCTGTTTTTGATAGGAAGTACTTTTGGAGGGCAAAAATACATCTAATAGATTATCTAAACACTTCTAGAGACAACTTATAGACTTAGCAAGCCGAAAGTAACTTTTAGAAAACTCTCTCAAGCGGGCCCTAAGCATGCAAGGAATGCTTATCTTTTTCTAAATAGTACAGTATGTCTTATTAATTAAAAAAAAATCTCGAAACCTTTACATTTTATTAATTCCAATTAAAGATGATTTAGGATACAAAATTATAAACAGACATTGTTCGTAAGTTATATAATCACACTCGTATAAATTAATTGTGTAAACACAAATACGACGATAAATACCTCAAAAAATGATGAAGAAATTGTTTTTTAAAATGGGGATAGAACTCATTCTCTTGCTATAGATGATAAATAATGGACTAAGCTATTTTAAATGTCATAGAGACTTACAGTTGATATACTTGGGGGACTCGAATTATATTTTGACTTAATCAATTACATAATCCCACATCATTTAAAAAATTTTAATGCCCTTTAATTAATCTTTTCATGCTTATTCATTAAATAATGTGGCAAACTATGATTGATTAGATATTATCTAAGGCACAAAAAAATAGACAGATGTTTTGCTTGAAGAAGAAAAATAGAGAAAACTATATAAAATGCCCCATATGTCACCCCTTATCAAAACTGTCTTTTCTCTTCTTAGTTTTCATAACTGCCCTTTTTCTCTTTTATTTTTTATAATTCTATTTTTATATTTAATCTTTTGCCCTCGGTTAATTAGTTTAAGGATTTAGTTTTTTTTTTTTTTCATTTTCTTTCTTCTCTCTAAAATTTGTTCGTTCTCCTCTCTCTTCTACACCTCTCTCTCTCCTCTCAGTTCGCCATCCCATTGCTGCTCTCTCTAACCCCCTCTGATCTGTCTCTAACTCTTTTCTTTCTCTCTGCTTCCATCACTCTGTCTCCTCCCGCAATCATCAATTTTCATTGGACCGTCGCCGATCCCATCGACTCCATGATCTCCACCGCGATGACAATAGATCTTGCAACAATGTTGAAGCAGAGGCTAGATCTCAACTTCGCTGGTGTAACGCCCCTCACGGGATGTCACAGTTACCATCTCATAACATCTATTATTTATGATAAAACAAAGTTTTTATAGAATTTAAATAATCAAAGTAATATGAAATAGCTTAATTTTTTTTTAAAACAAGACTTATTAATCAAATCAAGTAGCTTCATCTAAAAATAAAAATATAGTTGCAACATTATCAAATCATTAAACTTAATAAAATATCTTAAAACTTAAAAAATCTCATAAAATAATTGAAAAAAAAATTTGCGGAATTGTAAACAATTAAATAAAAGGTAAATCATCATTAACATAGGATGCGTCGCTTCGATATTCCGTTTTCACCACCACGTACACACCTGCATCGAGCTCCTCCACCCTCATACCTAGCTCTTGTCCCTTGCTGCAATATGAGAAACATCTAGTAAGCATAATACTTAGTAAGTATACCTAACTCTCACAAAACCTTTTCATCAATTAATAATGTTTAATAAAATAAATTCATCATTTAATAAATATATTTTCTTTTTAAAATAATATATATAGTAATAGTTCAAAATATCATATAGTAGAGGCCTAGCATTGTACTATCATCGTCATAGCATGCTAGTCATGGAAAGAATGAGGTAGCGACCCCCAAACCAACCGTGACAAAGATGAAGTGATTGCTCATTGGTCGGTCTGCTCATCAGACCCCATCATCATCATCATCAATCCGTCAAATGTACAATGCCTTTTTAAAACATCAAAATAATAATATAGATAACACATATATATAGGTTTTCATAAAAAGTTTCCATCAAATAGAATAATGAGGAATAACATCATCTTTTATCATTTTCTATCAATTCCTCATTATTAAAAATCCTTATCTTAACACATCTTCATAACATATCATCAACATCAATCTTTTCAATTTTGAACAATAATATTGCAGGTGAGAGATATACTTACCTAATCTCTAGACTTACGCAATCTTTTATGGTAGGTGGCACGACGACTCGGGTCTTCGGTGTGCTCACTTCTTGGAAGAGTTCATGCCAAACATTCATATTGACCACAAGTCACGAACAATATTATTAACAACATATAAACATCTCATACTATAACGGCCCTCCTTACGTGGCCATTGCTTAACTTAACGTGATCATGAACTTAAACATACTTACGAATAATATAGAGAAATTTTAGAATAATTTTTTTTTCTTTTTCTTTTTTAATATAGGAATAATTATTTAGCAACTATTACTTTAAAGACATTTCTCAATTTAAATAAAACTATTTCCAAAACAATTTTAAATTAAAAATTGAAATAAAAATCTCATTTAAATGCTCTTTAAAACTTTCTTATAAATTATTTATATATTTTACTTATAATTTAACATCTTAAGAATAACATATTGTTTTCTTAAAAGTTGACCTTCTTAAACTAAACAAAACATAATTTCTTATAACTTAAACTTTTAAGTTTAAGACACTAATTTCTTAAAGATTTTTTTTTAAACTTTCATAATAAATTCATAAAACATATTTATAAATTTCATTTCTTAACTTAATGTAAAACTCTAATAATCATTTTTAATCCCAAATAAATTTATAATTTTCGTACTTGAAAATTTTGCACACTTGATGCATTGTATATTGCAACATTTTTGTAAACTTTAAAATCCTCTGGACCAAGGTTGTGTAACGCCCGCCTAATTTGATGTAACGGATAATGTTATGTTAATGATGATGTTATGTTATGTTAATGACGATGTTATGATATGTTTATGACGATATTAAGAGATATACTCTTGATGTGCTATGATATATGATAAATGGTGCTAACCATTTTATTTTAAGTGTTATGACAGGTGACGCTCGCGTGGAATTGATGTGCTCAAATGTTCATGTCATTAATGTTATGTGTTAATTATATTTTTATGGGCAATTATATGTGTTATGAATGAATTTTGAGTGTGAAGGCAGTTCGGCAGGCCGAACTATTAAGTTCGACAGGCCAAAATGATGTCCTCAGAACGGCAAGCCGATGGTGTGCCATCGGTAGGCCGGACTTCTGAGATCGGCAGGCCGAACTCCTAAGATCGGCAGGCCGATGACAGCTGACAAGTAGTCAGCAGAAATTTTTACAAAGTTGTGATAAGAT
>CAMOHE010049824.1:55545-101001 GCA_946598075.1 Artocarpus hirsutus | reverse complement strand
ATTACAGGATAACGCATATAAGAGGATATCACTATTCCTAAAGAGGAGCTATGGATTCCATATCTATGAATAACAGGTCTACGTCATCAAGAGTCATGCCTCCAACGTACCGGCATGCATACCATTATTAAGATGTGGGTGTCACCCTTTGGTACATCAAAAAACACAAGTCAAGACAATGGGCCCACTAGTCATCTCAGGATTAAGATGCAATACAAATAATTGTCTAAAGTGAATCGATTTGCCAAGACAGAATTATTAATCCAAATCAATTTACTTTATGTCCCGATCCAACACATCGTCACCTATGACAACGTGCCAATGTTTCTATTCACGGAGTCCAACTCCGATGGTCAAGACAAACTATCTCCCAATAGGGATATAGTCAACATAACAATCTTTACATGAATAAAGTGCCCAACTTTATTCCCTCAATTGCAGATCTTATGATTTAGACCGTCACCTTAAGAATCGTGTCTTCCGCATAATGTGTCCATCATATGCTCAATTCAAAGGTTTAGACCGACAGTCTCAGACTATTGTTTGCTTATCATACATTCAACAAATATGAACGTAAAGATGACAAGATTTGGTATATAAATAATAAATGAATTCTTTATTGATAAAAATGTCTTCAAAAACTTATTACATTTTTACTCCTTAGGGCATACATGTCTAACAAACTTTTCTCTCAAAAAGATAGAAATCTAGAGTTTACCTTTTAGATATTTTTTGTTTTGTTTGTTTTTTTTAAGTCAAGGACAGAAAATTTAATAATGAGAGCCCTTCCAAAATACAAATTGAACTAGAACAAGTGATGATGCGATATTAAATATTGATTATTAAATTATTACCAATTTGCAGTTCTTCCATAATCAAATAAAAAGTCTTTTGTTTTGACTCAAGTTTTTGTTTCTATGGGAGACTGTCTGTTTCGCAATTGCCACAAGATCTGGAACTATACCATTTAAATGATATTATAAAGTCAGCCAAAGTGTAGAAATTTTGCAAGCAACAAAAGATGCGTTCGATAATTAAAAAAAAAAAAATATATATATATATATATATATATGCATATTTTTTTTATATAAAAAAGGAACATTTTACTTAAAACATAAAAAGATGCCTTTTCAATGCAAATGGCTATTTTTCTTCCCTATAATTATAAAGCATGATAAAGGCACCAGCTCATATCATGTGATAATAGAAAATGGATCCCACATATAAAATCGATGTATGTTTAAAACCGTTTTTTATTAGCTATGATCCTTAATATATGTGGTATCTTAAATATCACGGAGTCTATAATATTTCCTAAGACAAGAAATCGGTGACCTTCTACACGTTATTATTGTAAGAAAAATTGAAAACTGATGTTTCTTCGATAGACTAGTAAACAAAATTCATTATCTCAATCAAATCACTCCAAACAGAACAGAAAAAAAAAAAAAAAAAAAAGGAAGAGAAAAGGACAAATTGAAATGGAGTATAAGATAAGAAACTAAAATAGACTAGCTTGTTCTGAAGAGCAACCTTTAGGGGAATGAGTCTTGAAAGAGAATAATTATGGGGCAATCCTAGTTAATCCTATAGGTTATAACTTTGTTATTAATAAAACAGTAGGACTTGGTCTAAAAAATATACTACATATTAGACTGAAGCCCACAATTTTGTGAGTAGCGGGGTTAAAAAGAATTTTTCATAATCTTGACACTATTTTCATCTGTTAAAATTTAAAACCTAAAAATCATGTTAATCCATGTGCTAATAATTTAAGCGATTTTGAGAAAATTGGTAATTCAATATGGTGGAACAGTTTTTCCAAATTACACGGCTCAATGTCGACATGCCAACTTTGCACTTTGGTTAGTCTATGAGGTGTGCAAGAGAGATGCTTAACCTTCGTCTTTAGGCGATAGAATCAGCCCAAATTTTTAGGTTTTACAAGCATTGTTGGGACAATGAGCCTTATCTTCTTCTGAGACTCCTTCTCTAATCCAGAAAGAATTATTTTTCTTTTGGATCTGTTTTTCTTTGGCGCCTTTGGGTTGTTATTGTTGTTGTTGTGTGTGTGTGTGTGTTTTTTTTTTTTTGTTTTTTTGCACCCTTCTGTTGAAGTTTCTTAGCATCAAAGAACAAAATTAGCATGAAATTTTCGTAAGAAAATTATTTATCTAGTGTAATTTTTTATGCAAAATTAGTATATAATATATTAGTTGAGAATTTATATAAAACTTGACAGTAATATAGTGTTTAGTAAAATCAGTTCTAACAAAAACTTTTGGTTGCTACAGTGTAAAATTCTCACATGATACAATGATAAAAAAAGTAAACTAATCTTATATGCTGCAGTTTTTAGGTTAAAAGTTTGAATTGTAACCACACTTCCCAAACAACCTTAAGTATAACAATATTAAATTTTAACATTTTATTGCTATTTGTTAATACATTAACTTTTTCATTTAGTGATTCTCAAATTATTTTGATATTAAAAGTTTATTGTTATAAACTCAAAATTTAATAATTAAAACAAAAAATAAATAAAAAATATATAAATAGCATTAAGTATTCAATTTGAAACATATCAAATATATGTTTCAACATTTTTTTTTAACTTGAGATGAGAGGATTTGAACTCTTCATCTTATAGTAAAATCAGGTGTAATTAAACCATCAGGCTAAGCCTGCAACTATGTTTCAACACTTTTTGTGCCAAATTATTTTGTTAATAAATCATCTATATCATTGTTTTAATCGAATGTTTACTATTTTGTTCCACAGGAAACATAGATAAAGTACCTAAACTCCATGAGCCAATAGCTAGGGAGGCCCAAAAAAATTAAAATGAAATAGGAGAAAATTACATATACTGTCACGCTTTTTAGTCAATTTTTTTATGTCGCAAAAAAATTCAAAAAGTTATAACACAAATTTTCACCGCCACAAGTTTTTCTATATCGCTATTTCTTTTTCTCTCTCGTCCCAAAAGTCTCTCTGACTAACCCTCTACAAAAAAAAAAAAAAAAAAAAAAAATCTCGACCTCGTTAATGTTCTCCATCGCTGGTTTCTTTTTTGGAGAAATTCTACTTGGATTTTAAGCGCTAGATTGTCGTAATCATCATCACCCCTTACAGGTCTCTGTCTCTCTATCTAGTTTCTCTCCTATTCTTAATGGCCAAATCCGTGGTGAGGGAAGGAAGATCAAAGCCGGTGTTGATGTCTAAGTGGTGAATTGAAGCTGAGCTGGGTTTAGATAATGGATCAAAGATCGCGACAGGTTAGGGAGGGAGATCAAAGGTCGCAACTTTTCTTGGTGGGAGATCGAAGTTCTTGGTCGATTTTGGTGAAACCGTCGATGACTCGCTATAGAAGGTTGAATTTTGAGGTTGGTGGGTTAGGCGGTATAGGCTAACTTATGGCAACAACTGCTAGTGCATGAACAATGGCAGTTGTGTAATGGCTGGCAGTGAAGCGTAGAGTCGTTCTTTTTTTTTTTCTATCTAGTTTTTCTATTTTGTCTTTAATAATTTTTGTTGCATTGTGTTTTTTTAATTTTGTTTTTTGGTTTTGTTGGATGTAGTGATCGCCAGTGACATTGCCGATGTTGGAGACAAGCCAGCGGCGATGAGGAGTGAGAAAGAAGAGAGCGAAGTTGACAGTAGCTAACATGTCCTAGCGAGACATGCGGACATGTCTCAACTGAACATGAAGACATGTTCTGGAAGGACACTAAAAAATATCCCTCCAAGATATGCAAAAATGTACCAGCGGCATGACTAAACATGCGACATGTCCTAGCGAGACATGTGACATGTCCTCAGGGTACAAGAAAGATATCCCAGAGGGATATGTAGACATGTCCCTATGGGACATACTTTAAGATTGTGATATAAGAACTTTTAATATTTTGTGTCGTAAATAAAAATTGGGTTGAAAAAAGTCCACATAAATAGTTTGGTGCAATATTTATCCAATTTGCAAAAAAAAAAAAAAAAAAACCTAATCAAATCCTCTGTGCTGTACCCATTTTAAGTGAGTTAAAAAAATGCAATATTTAACAAATTTTAAATATTGAGGAGAGAGCATAAATGCCCATTGGCAGAGACCGGTGAACAGAGAACAGGGAGCAATGAGAGAGAGTTTCTGTAACATTTTGCCATCTCCTCGTCATCTGAGACAAACTTACTGGAACCATTAAATAGAGAGACACCCATTTGACTCTATTGTTGAATTTAGAGAGAGAAAACCAAGGAAAACAAGAGAGAGAAAGTGAGAGAGTTTTCTCTGCATGAAACAGTGTCTTCTTTAAGTCTGCCAAAAAAAAAAAAAAAAAAATCGTTGCAAAATGAAGCGCATTAGGAACAACAGCTTGAAGAGGCTCTTCTCTCTAAAACGACGTAGTCTGGAAGACCAAGAAGAACCAAAAGAAAAAAACAATAAAAATAGTTTCGAAACACTTAAGAATTTTGAAATATCAGAGCCGTTTCAGAAACCCATTTGGAAATGCTTCTCCTTCGAAGAAATCTCCATCGCTACCAATGGCTTCATCTCAGGTTCATTCTCTATCATACCCTTTTCTCTTCTCTTTCTCTCTCTACTTTCTTTGCCGAGAAACTCATGTTTTACCATCTGGGTGCCAGAGAATTTGGTCGGAAAAGGCGGCTACGCTGAGGTTTACAGAGGAGTTCTGAACACAGGCGAGGAGATAGCGGTAAAAAGGCTGACGAAAATCGATTCTGATGAGAGAAAAGAGAAGGATTTTTTAACGGAGATTGGAACAATCGGGCATGTTAGGCACAGAAACGTGTTGTCGCTTCTCGGCTGTTGCATTGATAATGGGCTTTACCTTGTTTTTCAGTTCTCTTCTAGAGGCTCTGTTGCTTCTCTTCTCCATGGTAAAAACAAGTCACAAAAGCTTTTTCGGATAAGACACAGTTCTGAATCTTCGTATTTTCGTCAAAAGATTTTCCCGCTAAGACAGTTTTGAATCTGTCATATTTTCATCAAAACTTTTTGGATGGATTCAGCTCTAAATCGTCCTGTTTTCATCGAGTTCTGTTAAACTAAATGCTATGTTGGGGACCCGTAAAAGTACTTTTTTTTTATTTTTATTTTATCATAGCATTGTCCACGAACAAATTTTAGCTTTTGGGTTTGTGTTTTTTTCTTAAAACATTATATGCATTTATGAAAAAAAAAATATGTCTATAATTTTTTTAGGTGAGAATTTGAGGCCTATGGAGTGGAAAAGGAGGTATAAGATAGCTATTGGGACAGCAAGAGGACTTGACTACTTGCACAAGGGTTGTCAGAGAAGGATAATACATAGGGACATTAAGTCCTCCAATATTCTTTTGACCGCAGATTTTGAACCATTGGTGAGTAAGCAAAAAAAAAAAAAAGAAGTCTGAAGTTTTATATTGGGTTTTGATTGTTATGTTGAATTCGATATCATAACATCTTTTGTGTTGTGGCAGATATCTGATTTTGGACTTGCAAAATGGCTTCCATCCCAGTGGACTCACCATTCAATTGCCCCAATAGAAGGGACATTTGGGTACTTGAAAAAGGAAAAAAATAATAATCTGACAGTAATTTTTTAAGAGTAGGAAAAAAAAAATGATTTGAAGTTGTGATTGTGAAATATTATTGCATATTGTTTGCGCAGGCATCTAGCCCCTGAGTACTATATGCATGGGATTGTGGATGAGAAAACAGATGTTTTTGCTTTTGGTGTTTTTCTTTTGGAGATCATTTCTGGCAGAAAGCCAGTGGATGGGTCTCACCAGAGCTTACACAGCTGGGTAATGGGGTTTTTTTTTTTATTTTTATTTTTGGTATTACAAATTTTCCATTTGATTTATTATATTGGAAAGATTCGCCGTACTGTTTTGGGAATTGCCTAGTGTTGAGTTTTCTTATAAAATTAGACATGATTAAGTCTTATAGTGATAAAATACGTGGCGTGTGTAATTTCTATGGCTTTAATGGTTGTTAAATGTGGATTTGAACAGGCCAAACCAATATTGAAACAAGGAGAATTAGAAAAACTGATAGATCCAAAACTTGGAGGGGCCTATGATTTCACACAGTTGAAAAGACTTGCCTTTGCAGCCTCTGTTTGCATCCGGGCAGCGCCGAAATGGCGGCCTACCATCACCAAGGTAGCCAAGTAATTTAACATATGCATTCTTACCTAAATTACATATCATTTTCATATTTTTATCATGGGGAATACTAATAAAAAAAATCGCGCAATGACACGCATTACCCTCGTAGTAGTACCCTTTTCTGAATCGTTAAGTTTTTTTTTTATTATTTTTTACATATAGGACTCATTATTTTGATAAATGGGCTTCAATATCACTAATTGTTAAAAGATTGGTCCTTGAAGGTTACACTTGAGGGGAAAAAGGTTTTAATTACGCTAGAAAGTGATCCCTTTTTTTGTCATGCATTTTAGAATTATTTCAATGGGACGGCATCTAAAGCTTCTGAAATTTTTTTACTTTTGTATAAATCTTCTTAGATGCTTTCCTTATCAATTAGGTCACATACATGAATTAAAATATGCATAACTTTGTCAGTAAACTATTTCCTGCCTGAGGAACACATCATGGAGTGTTTGTGTGTGTGTGTGTATATATATATAAAATATACATATATACGTATATATTTGTGCGTCATGTTGATATAGCAACCTTTAGTTGACTGACGGAGGGAATTAGCTACAACTTTGTTATGAAGGGTCATTTATTATAAAATAATAATGTATTCAGTTGTTTTTAAAATATATTTTTGGTGGTTTGCAATTAAAATGACTTTGGACATCTCTTTCACCAGCCTGGGTCTAGAAGAAACTTAGATTTGGTACTTTTTGGTGTTGATTTAGGGGAATTCTCCTTTGTAACGCAATTTCTTAGACAAAATATGTTCTATTTGACCTAACCCTAATAGTTTTATGTTAAATAAACAGAAAATATACAAATTTGGTGCTAACTCTCATGTGATTAGAAGATTTAGATATGATCACCGCAATGATTGTAAAAGTGGGTCCTCTTTTTGGCTAATTATTGATACAGACTTTTAAGCTCAAAAGCCCTTTTTTTTGCATATAAAAGAAGTGAATTCCGTGAAACGAGAGCCTACCATATTATGATGATGTTTAGGCTGACATACTAGTTTTCCCAACCAAATAATTACCAAATTTTATTGGCGTAATTTTCTTCTTCATGAATCCATGAAAAGTACAGTACAACTGAAAAATTTTGCGACGCCATAAGTCAAAATCTTAGCCGTTAGATGATGTAAAGAAACGATCTAAAATCATTAAAATAAATTGTCAGCTTTTAGGTGAAAAGTTAATTTTTTTAAACTTCATGCACATCCTAAAATGGAATGGACATCAACTTCTTCCTTAAGAGTCACATGTCATTACTTCTTTAAAAGGTTGAATGTTAATGCAAAGTTGAACTGTCTCTTTCTTACGATTAATGTTGGTAAAAAGTGTCAAGCCATTCTTTTGCTACTTCTCCTAGTTGTAACATTTGCCGTGAATTGCAGGTATTGGAAGTGATGGAAGTAGGGGAAATTGACGAAGAAAAATGGAAAATGCCGGAGGAAGAACAAGATCAAGACGAGTTTTGGGGTTTTGAGGATCTAGAATATGAATGTGACAGTTCCTTCTCAATCTCTCCACAAGATTCCATTTCAACAAGAAGTTCTTAAAAAGACTAGTCAGGGAAGAGTACTTAATTAGGCATACATACATATATATATATATATATATATATGTACATATACTTTTTGATGCAATTCTGAAAAATTGTGTTTTCATATCAAACATGTAAATTTAGATTGTTACACGTTAGAATTATTGAGGCATACGAGACATGGAAACTGTTTTGTGGAAAAAGCCCACACCTAGACAACTCCTTTCTAATCAAAGGGTTTTGTGGATGTGTAATGTCTCATCACGTTTAGACTCTTTTGAGCATTATAACTACTATTTTTATGTTTGAGGAACTTCCAAGGAGAAAAAGGAGAAACAACATGGGGGTTGCTTGGAAAATGTCAGATTAATAGGAAGAAGAAGATCAAGAGAGAGAAAAAAAATGTTATGAATATGCATTAATGATTATTCTCACCAACAACTCTAGTTTTTGTGGCAGAGATTGAGACTAGTGTTTCTTAGGAGTTTTTATAAAGTGCAATTTAATCTAACCTTAAGGTTGTAACTTCGCTACAAATAAAATAGTAAACACACTCTAAAAAATACACTATATATTAAATTGAGGTCTATAGTTTTACAGGAGGTTGTAGCTCTATTGGGAAAAGGTTTTGTCATTTAAAAATGTGGGATCAGTATTTGAAAGTGTGAGATGTATTGTTCCCGTCAACTTCTCAAACATTGTTTGAAATTGAATTGACATGCTTCAAAAAGCTAATAAATATAAATATCAGGACCATTGGAACCATTATATATGTAGCCCAACCCGTGACAATAATTGACAAATGAGAGAGCTACACTTGTAGAAATTTGAACTTGGATTACAATAATTGACAGATTAAATTATTACACTTGTAGAAATTTGAACTCGAATTATTGAACTTCGAACCATGCTAATTGCCCAGATTACCATTATTAATTACATATTCTCTTATAATTAAAAAGTGGGCTGGTACTAATTTTATACCAAAACCAAAAAAGCTTGCTTATAATTGTTATTTCTGTTCAGAGGTTTCTTCCAAAGAGTATACCTATTAGTACTGCATGTTTCACATTTTTGTTTTGTTTTGTTTTGTTGTTTTTTCACAGGCACTTGATGAAACCTAGCATCTCGTAGATTGATAATTTGATATAATCCAATACCAAATAAGAGTAATATCTTTAACTTTTTGAGCTTAGTGGTGAGAGGATTCAAACTCTTCACCTTATGATAAAGTCAGGTGTAGCCTATAACCACCATGTCTCAAAATGTTAGATTGATTAAGATTGTATTCAAATGAAAAAAGAAAAAAATAATTCAACATTGATAGAAATTGTTAAAAATTTTGACCTACTAGTAGGATGTTCTATCATATAACCTACAAAAGTCATTATTCTTTTTATAATTTGAAAAATAAGTTTTGACACACTTTCGATAGAAATTAAAATGTTTTGAGGATCAAAGTGCAAATTCAGAGAAGTTTAAAGAAATGGACTTATTTACTTCGGAGTAAGGATGGTATGCTTACAACGCCTGCTCAAAAATGAGACCTTTCTTCAATTGGCTGCCTAAAAGATGTGATTTCTTAGCCTCTTGTGTGATAGAGAGTTTAGAAATACCAGTACCAAGTATACATTTTTTTGTTTTTTTTTTTTGGGAAGCAAGTCTGCATTGTTTTGACAACATAATCATCATTTATTTGGAAAGAGAATAGAGTTAATCTGTTTTTTTTTTTTTTTTTCTTTTCACCATCCACGTAACTAGTAAAGTCAATTAAAAGATGCCCACAACGTAGAAAATGTAATGGAAGAACTAAAATTATTCATCTTACCAACCACTTTTAAGCATTGTGAAAGCTGAACTATAATTTTATTATAAAACACATAACAGGGAAATTCTTTCCTTGTGACATTTTGGAATTTCTTTTCTGGCTATTGGCTTTTGGAATTATTGGGTTTTATTGACGGTAATGGTTCAAAATAAATTAAAACACAACGACATGGAATCGTCATGCTGTCATGCCAGTTAGGCATCTGTGTTTTAGGCCATGCCATAAAAAGGACCATCAAAGCTGTCCTTGTGGAACCCAATTAAAACACACTAGTCCTAATTATGCAACATAATTTGTTGCCCTGAGAAATTAATTGTCCATCCAATAATGTTATTTTCATCCAAACTCTTAAGTACTACAAATATTGTTAATCGGTGAATGAAAGTGCTATTATAAAAGCCAAATTTTCTTTTCTTTTCTTTTTTTCAGAAGATAATAATTAAACACATTAGACTACGTAGGGAAATTTGATCATAAAAATCAATGAAGAAAAGTTAGTAAGTTGAAAGTTCCTTTATGAATATTTCTCGTGAATAGAATTTGCCCAAATGAATTAATTAAGGATTTTCAATTATTTTATCAATGAGTTTGGTTTCACTATTACTTATTGTTTCTCTAAATATGTTTGTTACATATATAGCATCCATGTGTATTGTCTAGATAGGGATTATTGCATGTGGTATAAACCACAGCCGGCTGTCCATATGACAAGAGTTGTCTCAAGCTGATCTTATCCAGAAATAAAATGAGACGTTGTTATAGGGAAAAAAAAAAAAGAATAAAGACTTCTTTTGGTGGACACCAAAGGTGGTGCACGTTTTCAAATCTTTAAGTTTGGCCAACATCGATTTTTGCTGTAGACCTAAAAACTGAAAAATATATATCTATAAATAAATTATCTTTTCGATTCTCGCCTGAAAATTACCAACAGATAATGCTAAGCTCTAATTTCAATTTGAAACTTTTCACACTAATTTGACATGGTAAGTGAGTTGTTAATATTTTATTGGCCGGTATTTAGAAAAATAAACACATCAATTAGAATGAAAAGGTTGAATCTATTAATGCACACTTGAATTGTCTAAAAAGTTGGATAAAATTAGGACTCCTAATACCATTGATAAAATTAAAAAAAAACATTCATAAAAAAAAACGACTCAAAAAATTTCAGAAATACGGAATAATAAATAAGCATTAACGACAGAGATCCTATACAATAGATGTACACTATATATATTTGTATAGATATATAGAATTATAGTGGCAGTTGATAAGCAGGTACACTTCATGGACAATACATATAAACTCCAGATACCACTATTCTTTGGCCACATAATGCGTGTTAGTTGAACAATATTTCCCAAAGCCAGAGAGAGAGGTTGTTTTGATATCATAGAAGAATCTTTTGTAGCCTTTTTATTATGTCACATAGGCTTATTGATTAATATTGGCTTAAAGGTTGTTTAACTTAAAAAAGACTTTGGGGCAGAGTGTAGGTGGTGGTGTAACGACAATAATGATAACGCTTATGTTGTTCTTTTGTGTGTGTGAAAATGAACCATTAATGGTATTCCCTTTTTTGTTCATGAGTGCGTTAAGTTAAACAACTATACCTATGATCATAATTAATACATTATAGAGGATTCTGGGGGTTGACAAAGCCAGCTTTTTGTTTATGACATGTGTATTTTTTTCTTTCTTATAATATGACATGTGTATTTTTTCTTTCTTATAATAAATGTTTCTGTATTTTCTTTAATTATTTGTTGTCCACTAGAATATGCCTTAAGCAGGCGCTAAAGAAATTGCACGCATTAATTACGATGGCATAGAATGTTAGGGAAAGGCGTGCATTTACCAACTTCCTATGTGCATTGCATTTGGCTGGCTGCTTTAGCTAATTTTATTTTGTCAATTGTTTTCTCCAAGTGCAGTGTGGGATTCTCCATTATCTACAGAGATTAATAAGGTGATTGACAGTGCTGACTGTAACAGAGATTAATAAAGTGATTGACAGTGCTGATTGTAACGCGTCAGAGCTTTATATTGTAGCAATTTTTTTTATTGTTACTGTAACACGTGAGAGTTTTACATTGTTTATAACTGAAAAAGTGGTGTGGACCACTTTTGCCAAACACAAGGTAGTTTGTAAAAGTAAACTGTTTGACCATAGTTTGGATTAAAAGGTTTCTACAATAGGGAATCTTTATTAGTAATGTATATTTTTAAATGTTAGCAGGGTGTTTGGTATTTTCAGTTTTAATTAGAACTTTTGGTTGATACAATGTAAAACTTTCATATACTACAATGTCGGAAAAAATAAACTACAGTGCAAAGTTCTCATGTATTAAAGTAGTTTTAATCGAAATTAGCTTGAACTATTAGTTTGAATTAATATTCCTAAACACCTTAGATATCTAGTTAAAATCACATCAAAATAATAATAAAAAAATTCTAAGTTCTATACAAAAAGGAATAACTTTGATAAAAAAATTACGGTTTAAATATATATATATATATTTATATATATATATATATATTATAACTATTGAATGGTGTTGGAATGAATTTCAACGTGGGCCCCAATCAACGAGTTGCAACTTAATTTTTGACCGCTTTGAATTTTCTAAATTTTGATCATATGAAAATTTACTCTAATCTCTCACTAGTTAATTCATAGATTCAAATATAAGAATCTCCTTAATGCAAATAAGAAAAAGTGCTCATTTTTCTCACTTTTTCTCCCATTCATGGATCAAAGATGGCGTGGAAAGCGTTGTCATTCTAATACTTACAATCAATTCTTTCATGTTCAATTTCTAACCTTTGGATCAAAGGTCTTAAAGTGGCATGTCTTCGGTCACTTTTAAGGTTCGTTTGGTACAAGGCATAGGGATGGAAAGAACTATTACAAACCTATTTATGTGGCCGTTACTTTAACTCCTTAAACCTATTTCTTAAACATATACTATTATGATTACTTAGATTTGCTAATATTTTTTTAAATCATCCTTAAATTAAATAATGTTACTAGTTAACTCAATAAAAATGTGCTTATTTTTTGCGATGAAAGTTACAATATATAGGAGTAATTGTTTCAAACATATTAGTCTTAAAGTCACACGAACTAAGACTGTATCATTACAACCTCAGGCTCCAACATGTTTCAACCTTACTATTTATACTTAATTATCATGATTATCAAAACTAAACGCGAAAACAAAATGCGCATCATATTCATTCCCTATTTCTACTACTCATCTGTTGTTGCACTACTGCCAGTCAAACATTGCTTGTAGGTTGCTTATCTACAACATAAATATTTGGATGAGCTTTTGCTTAGCATTGAGGAACTATAACTCACAAAATATTAAAAAAAGATATAATAAATCATGCATGTGCCAGTCATGCTTTCTCATCAACATATGGATTTATTTGACAACGTTGTTTTAATTATATAGTTCTAACTGTTATAGTATAAAGCTCTCATATGCTACAATATAAAACAGAAGTATGCTATAGTGTAAAGTTCTCACATGCTCCAGTAAAATCGTTCTAATTTTTAATTCTAACTGCATTACCAAATGCATTTTTATGGGCCTGAGAGTTCATACCGGTTGTGTGCGATCATCGAAAAGTTAGAGTTTATAAGGTTCCAACAATACGATGATCTAAATTATTATTCTTAACATAAGCCTCCACGTAGGTCGAGAAGTTGGTACGGCATTCAAAGTTAACTTATTCTTATAGGTTTCACTAGACTTATTAGTAAATATACAGCATGACCTATTACTATATAACATCACATTCTGTAACATAAGATGTAAATATGCATTTATAATTTGCATGAAATTACATAAAAAAAATTATTTTGAAAACTATTTAGATTATAGGCGAGATTCCTACTTACTTGGCTATAGAATCAAGATTTGCTAACTTGCTAAGTTCCTATCCACTATTCTTAAGTGCTGTGAAAAAACACCTAATAAGAGTGTAAGCTTAACTTATTTTTATGCTATTTAATTTAGCATAATCACAAATAAATATATAAATAAATAAATCCTTTCTTAAAATATATTTTCCTTTAACAAAGGAATAGACAATCATTTCAATTGTTACAAGGATTAATAAATCGAATCCCTATAATGAGTTTTTACTTATTTAATTTTTCTTAATTGTCTTTAATTATTCATGGCAAAGTTGATAATTAATTAATCAATTATGTAATTAATTAATTATCTTATCCAATTAACTAGGTCTAAATAAAATTTCCACAATATTCTTGTTGGGCTTATAATAGTGAAAAAGGCTCCTTTACATATGAATAGTGATATTGGGCTCATAGCCCATATTCATTTCAAATATGGCCCACTAAAATTAAAAGGGTTTTACGATATCCTAAACGTCAAACTGATGGAATTTTGATATGAGAAATAACTTTTGAACTTATACAAGTATTGGTCCCATAATTAACATAATAAAGTTACGGGCCTAACATGTCAGGCATCTACGAGTCATGTTTTAAAATCCTTTGAAAAATCATTGTAGTTGTTGAGAAAATCTATGTTCAGTATATAAAAACTTTTGTGTAAAAAAACATATCTTAAATTAGAGTCAAAATTTGATAAAATTATAAACTATAGACTTTTATAGTTTTTCAAGTTCTACAATTCTTCTGTTGGTCGTAAAATATAATTCTATCGTTAATATGCATTTTTGTTTTTAAAAAAAGTACTATAAAGGCACTTTACGGTAATTTTATAAACCATCAAATAACTGTATGTCAGAGATAGTTTTGTTAGAAATTTTCTCTCAAAAGTTTAATAGTTTTCTATAAAAATTTTATTCGTATTTAGTAATTTATCAAACTTTATCAAATTAAACAGTTTTTTAAAAAGTTTTGACTGCTTTTAAAAATTTGTCTCAAACTCCATTTTAGATCTAGAATCTTTAAAAAAAGTTTTTCACAAAAGTTCTTCGTTTTGTTGAGATCTAAAACTTTTGTGTTTTGCGGAAATCATAATTTAGATTTTTGAGCAGTCATTTCATCAAAACAAAAAAAAATGCATTGTTTTTAGAACGTAAGCTACATAGTTTTGGAAATCTATTCATAACGTTGTCTCAAAGGCAGAATCATAAAAAATTTTCCTTAAGAAAGTTTTTTATTCCGTCGAGATCTAGAACTTTCATGTTTTGTGAAAATCATAATCCGACCTCTAAAAGGCTGGGTGTCAGTAAAAACAGTGGCAACTGCAATAGAAAACAATTTTCACATAATTTTTAAAAACAGTCTGGAACTCTGTCTTAGAGTCAAAATTAGAAGGAAGCTTAATCATGGGGATTTGTTTAAAACATCGAGACTTAGAAGTTTCGTGTTTGTGAAAATCCCAAAATCAACCCATAAGGCGTCTGTATTAGAGAATAAATAATGCAGGAAAAATTATTGTTTAAAAACCAAAACTAAAACCTAGACTAAACTTGCTTAATCTTACACAATCTTAAACAATCGTAACATAAACTTATATCACCATAATAAATACACAAAAGCGTAAATACCCTTATTTACATATCATAATCATCAACAGCCATAAACTAAATCAAATTTAAACATAAAAGGGGTAAAGTTTTAGCCTTTATACCCTTAAAGAAAATCTCTAAAGCAACGTCTAATCTTCCTTTCTCTTTCTTGATTTTGGGTAGTCTTTTGTGTGAGGGTGGCAATGGAAAAAATTAGAGAGAAAGAGAGAGAGAGAGAGCTTTGGGGGCCAGTTTTTAACTTGAAGAAATGGGAAGAAATTAGCAAGAAAATGAGCTCTAGTTGTGAAAGGTCTTATTTATAGACAGACATGCTAAACATGGTTTAATTTCTTAACGTGTTTTTGTTATTTCTAACCTAACTTAAGTGGGTCAAATTTTAGTCTAATAAATGCTCAATAGTGGAATCAATGATTAAGAAATAGGGAGGAAAATTAGCTTCATCAAAGAGTCAAAACTAGACCTAGCTTTTCATTATTCATGAGGTTCATTTATGTCCTTTGGTCACCCTACTATACCTATAAGCTTTCCTTGATTTTAAAAAGTAGATACATTTTTGACTGGTTAGGAGAATTAACTAGTCGACATAAGATTTTTTTTCATGTCAAGTCCTTTAACTTTGCTTATTTATAGTCCAAAACTGGCCTCTGAATTAACCAGCAACGATGTCAACACTTAATTGCGTAATTAATTAGACTATCATCAATATTATAACCATTTATTGACTGAATAAAACATAAACTTTGCTTTTCCTATACTTATCTTAGAAATAACATAGTCTTTAATAGTGTCAATGCTCGAGTCCGGACAGCATTTTTACTGAAAATGCTATTCACTTAACTCTGATTCTAGCTAATAGGCATTCAAATTTTTTTTTTTACATATTAGTATGTTTCTTAGCACACTGTTAACACCATATGGCACTTGAAATTCTTACAAATTGAATTTTCAAGTTATTCATGGACTGAAATTTCATCCGTTTAAATTTTAGTGAAAATTATTAACTAAATTATTCGATCACAAAAAGTTAATAAACTCAACTTTAATATTTACTATAGAATTTTAGAATTTATTTATTTATTCTATATTTCCTTCAATCAAAAAAATGAAAATACAATATTTTCCAAGAAAAATTTTGACTTGAATATGTAAATTATAATTACTATTTCTAGGATTTTCTCGATTGTTACAAGAATAGAGAGAGTATAAGAGATGGGGAATATGAAAAATGGAGAGGATTATGCTATCCTCCATGTTGTTTAGTATGAAGGAAGAAGAGCTGAAAGAATGGATGATGGTTATATACCTAATTACTAAACTATTCATTTTACTATTTATTAATAATTTATTTTGGAGGGTAATAAAGTTTTTTTAATTGAAATTGAATGGATTTGTTGGATCCATCATTAGTGGAGGGATCCAAAATAGCAGACCTAAACCAAGAGCCTTTCCCTCTATCTCTCCTCTCCCTTCTCTTTTTTCTCCAACCAAACAATGGATTAAGGCTCTCCCCTCCTCTCTCCTTCTAACCCTCTCCCTCCCTTAACAACTCCTTCCTACCAAACACACTCTAAAGTTATTCTTCCTTTAATGAGCCTTGAATTCTTCTAAGTTTATCTCATGTCTCACCTTTTTTGAAAGCCATAACTAGAATCTTAATTTTATTCAACTGTTGTCATTTCATTTTTGTCAAAATGTAGTCATTTTGATAACAAATTATTTTCATTCCAAATGAACACTAGTATAGGCGAAGGTAAGACAATGGTTATCCAAACTATCGTCTAATCTACCGTCGTAGTTTGTGTACACATTAGGCAACATTTAAAACTGTCACATAATGTGTATGTGGACTGGTAAGGGGGCGAATTGCGTATATCATACCTTGGTTTCCTAATGCATTTTGCTATTTACATTAGCAACGGTTTCTAATGTTTCACACTGGTCAAAATGAGACCAGATTTATTTCTTCTATTTATGAATAGCCTTCTAATATTCAATTTGTTATAATTTGCCTCACAAAACACTAGTGACATAAAGCAATATTTTATAGAAATTAAAAATAACAAAATTTAACAAAATATAAGTATAACAAAACATAAGAATTCAATTAAATGTTTGGTTTATATGTTTATGTATTGTACTACATATTCCCTCCATTCCTCAATCACCTCACTCATATGCTCATTTGTGTAAAATCTTTGCCTTGTCACGGCTTGTTTCCTCCTCTTTATAATATCAATCATGTACCTTAGCATAGAATAACCATATTTTTTTGTTTCTCTCTTGTTAAGGTATAGTTTAAAATGTACCTTAACACAAAAAAGCTGTATTTTTTTGTTTCCTTCTTGTTGGGCTATAGTTTAAAATAGGATATAAATAAATATATTAGTTTAAATAACAATTCATGTATTTTTAATTGCAATTCAACAAGTATATATATATATATATATATATATCTTTCTCGCTCTCTCTCTCTATATATAGTAGAATGCTTTCCTTTGATCATAAAATTTTAGTAAATCTATGAGGCAGAGTGAAAAAGCCTTTATTTTTTTTTGTTTTTCTACTCATTTAAGGCCCTAAATATAAGTAGTTAAGTTACAATCAATCAAAAGATATATGCTATAAACTAGCAATAATGGATAATATAGTTAACAAAAATACACTTATAATTGAATCATCCTTCTGAATTTGGTGCGTAGTTATGACCAAGTGGATTAATTCATATTGCCCTATCTTTTTTGAGGTAACTGAGCGCCAATATCCAACAACCCCCACCATTATATGGCATAAAATAATATCGACTAGCTCTTCCTTCGTCCAAACACTCATAGAGCATCCTTGCTTGTTATTCAATCGCAACCTCAGCTAGGCCTGGCACATAGGAAGTGATCATCGGATTGATGAACCATGCTTGTTGGGTTGATTTTTGACATGTCAATGGCTCCATAAAAAAACTACATATAAAATACAAATATTGTTAGATGATGGCAAGTAACAAGTAAAAAGTAATAAATAAATAAATAAATAAAAGATTGTTTACAATTAATGAAAAATTTAAATATAGTTTTATACCACATGTATGTCATGAAGCATGTCACACTAATTTGAGTAAACTTGGTAAGCTAATTATCCCTCAATAGTGATAAAAAGGAGTGTACCCTTGATCTAGGTGATGTCATGGGACACCATGATTCTAAATATGCTAGAGGTGTCCATGGATTGTTTTTAAGTACCTATATAAGCTTGCCATTTTTGGAAGCAATCTTTCCAAATCATCTATTGGTTATGTCACATCTATTATATCTTCCTTTTGTTGTCGCTTTTCCCCTTTATTTTCTTTCACGACCTTATTAATTGGCTCATCTATTGGCACTATAGGCTCTTTGCCCAACCGATAGTGTTAATCAATCAGAGCTTTGCTAAGTTGACTTAACAACCCAATTTGAATCCTTGTTTTGGGCTAAGCCACATATCCTCCAATAGCATTGCTCACGACTCTATTTTCTTCCATTAGAAAAGGTAAATGCATGTCCCTTATATAACATGTATTAATTGTAATATGCACATTTCCTTCCCCAAGTGCTGTGTAGTGAATGTAATTCATGGGGAGAGTATCCATCCATGCTTTTCCTCCCACAACAATGGTTAACTAAATAACACTAACTTCATCGGTTGTTGATGGTGTTAGAAGAAGGAAAGGTTCACCCTCACCAAGACTTGATGATGTCGCCTAGCAGGTGGTTCTAGTGTGATATGAATTGTATAACTTGTCCCTACATTGATGTGTTGTTCCAACATGGGAGCTGCATTTTCTTCCCCATAGGAGGTGAAATTCCTTATAGCTTGACTTCTCATGATCTATTCTCACTCAAAGAGCGTAGACTCTACCATTTCTACCTTCTTACGTAGCTTGGTCACCTTTGTGTTGGAGCTTGACCTGCCAGTGGAACAAAAATACTTGGATTGCTTCACAAAATGAGATTGACCATAAACTAGTCTCAAATGTTCATTATTGTCCAATGGGATGGATAATATAATATGCGTTCTTTGAGATTAGGACATGCCTTGTGACTCTTGCTCTTCATATTCATCCTATAGTTACAAGGTTAATAAAAGTTAAAATTAATGTCACTAAATGTAAAATTTTAAATAATATTAATTATATTATTTAAGAAGTTAAAACATTAAGTAACTCATAATTCGTTTGCTAATCTCTTCACATCTTAGATTTTTACAAGTTTCATCCTTTTTTTGTCCGATGGACTTTCAAATAACGTGATGAGGAGAAAGCATAGCTATGTTGTGTAGTCTCATTTGTATTAAAAGCTTAGGTTACTTAAATTTTATATAAAAATTGCAAAGCTTGTAGAAACGAAGTAAGACATTTTATGTACCCTTTCTTGCTCCGCTTTTCAATATTCCTTCTAAATTGACTATTACTTGAGATTGAATTCATCCCTTATCTTGTTGGCTTTTTTTGATGTTTCTTTTTGCTCCTCATTAAGCTTGTACTTTACAAACTCCTTCATTGGTCTGAACTGTACTTTACAAACTCCCTTCATTGGCCTGAACTAATGGAAGGGTAGTTTTTAATTACATGTGCTGGGATCTTGAAAACATTGGGGTCATTTTTGCGAACTTTAATGACAGCTTTTTTAAGGCTGTATCGAAAGTTGCACACCATCTTGGAGGCGTTTGTCATCAATGACTTCCTCATGGTCTCGAGAATAATGAAGGATGTAATAATACCTCGCCAAAAACGTTCCATATTAGCCTTATTAATTTTCTCTCTCCAATCCTTTGTTGTTGTAGGAATGTGCTCTTGAATCAAAACTTCAATATAACTTTGGAGCTCATTTCCTTTTTTTCCCAATCCTTTCATCTTTATGGTTGAACTACACTTCCATTTTTTGACCTTTCAACCTTAACCTTAAAACACGTTTCATCAAGGTTGCTCGCCCTTTTCATCCTTATTAGGATTAAATGGCTCTGTTTTCTAGAGCCTATAATCATCTTGTTGCTTATTTATTTCGTAAACTACATCAATGAATTCGTTGTTTAACATATTAAATTCTTTTTCAATATTTCAATCAGTAGCCAATAAAAAAGACATATAATCTAATTAATTACAAAATATTTATGATCAACAATATCTTTAAATAAATAACTTAAACGAAACAAAAAAAACATAATAAGATTTTAAATTTAATGACAATATGCCCCATTTAACATACTAACATACTATTAACATTTATTGAAACCACATATACTAACCTTGAATTATTAATATAAAAAATAATAACTAAAAACTTAAGGAAAAAATGCTTAATAACTTAAACTAATAAAACTAATAACTAAAATATAAACTAAAATAACTTAAAACTAAAAATTGAAACTAGTTAAAACTAAAACTAACATAAACTACTAACTCTTAATAACCTTTAATTACAAAAACTAAAAAATTGAAACCAATTAAAACTAAACTAACATAAACTAAGAACTCTTAACAGCCTTTAATAATAAAAACTAACAACACTAACTAATAAATAAAACCTAGTAAAATTAATGGAAACTAAAAATATGAGAATAGAAAGACTTACTCAATGACGGAAGACTCAAGGAGGCAATGGAGTGGTGGCAGACTCAAGGAGGTGATAGGGGTGATGGAGGCAACAGAGTGGTGGCATACAACAACAGACAAGACAAACTTAAGAGTAGACGAAGATGAAGATGAGGGTAAGACAAGGTCTGGTTCTTTGGGGACGACGAAGAAGATGGAGGCTAGAACAATAGAGAGAGATGAGAGAATAGAAGGAAGTACTTTTCTAGGTTTTACGTGAAGATAAAGGCGAGATGAGGTCCGGTTCTTTTGGGACAACTAAGAAGATGGAGGCTAGAACAATAGAGAGAGATGAGAGAGTAAAGGGAAGTACTTTTCTGGGTTTTTGGAGCTTAATTTTTTAAAGCATGCGCTTATGATAGCCTATAATATTATTATATGGTGGTTTCTTTAAAACCATCATGTAAAGTGTGGAAAAAAAAATCCAAAATACAAAGTTGTTCATGTCGCATTATTTAGAACGACGGTTTACTAAGAACTGTCGTCTAATGAATTAATTGTAATAGTTTTTTTTTTAACTTTAAATTTGAGCATATTCCTGATTTTCTCATCTTCATTTCTTTTTCCAAGGGAATTCTTAAATTCTCTTTCCCTATTCATCTTTGTTTCTTCTTTCTTTTTGAACCCATAAACTTTTTCAACAAATACTTCTAATTATTTCCATTTGACCAAATATATTTTGAATGCCTAATCCTAGGTGACATTTTCCTGACCGCTTTTCGCATTGGTGCAAATGTCGTCGTTTTATATCAACCATGGAGATAAAATTTTGCTCTTGACCACCTCTAAACATAGACTTCCTTACATCCATGTCACGGACTTGTCTCATTCACACCCCTAATACTATAACCATGACCAATTTTATCGTGGTTGCCATAGAAAAATACTCTTCGTCTCACCATTGTTGTCATTTCCACGCTGGTGGTACAAATCAACCTAATAAGTATGGTCATTTATGAAGGAATCTCCCTTTGCTTGACCCATCTGACTCTTAATCCCGGTGCCTCAGATTTATTAGCTTAGATGATTTTCCTTACCATTTAAAAATATTTTACGTTCTATATAATTATTTCAATAAAATTTTTAGTTACTATACAATAAGAATGTGATTATTTTTTGTTAAATTTTAGAATCCTTTCTCCATTTTCAATGTCAAGGACTGAATATATAAAAAAAAACCAAGAGTATGTTAGTAGGAGGGATGTGGAAGGGTAGAAAGTTAGACATGATATGACAAAAGGTAAGTATGGCGTAAGAGATGGATAATATGTTTTCTTGAAGTTGTTTGGTATAAGGATAAAGAAAGATAATGGTTGTCAACTTCTTTTGTTTGGTATTAAATAGAATGATTAAAGGAAAGATTGATATTTAATTAAAATAACCATATTTTCCATATGAGAAGTGATTGTTAATATTGAGGGAAAAAAAATTAAAAAAGGATAGTTTTGTTACTGCATATGCATTTTATGCACTCCTCACTCTTTCTATCTAAATAAAGAGGGCTAAAATTTGGTGGATTCAAAGGGCTAGCAAGCCCTTCCCTTTCCTCTCCTTTGAGAAATCCATTGCACAAAATAATGGATTTGTGCTCTACTTAATCAACTTTCGACCCACCCCACCCCATTCCTTTCTCAATCTTTTATACCAAATAGACCCTAAAGTTAGTTAGAGCAAGAACTTGGTTTGAATATTGGTTCAAATGAATTTTGTTATAATATTTTATTTTTATAAAATTTAAATTGCTACAGGGTCTTAGGTTCATACTATTTGTTGGAATTGGCTTCCCAACCTCCCAATAATTTGTTACAGAAAAAGTTCAAAAATCAAAACGACTCAACAATAATAGTCTAGGGATTAACTGTTAATGACTAAAAATAAGTCAATACAACTCTCCTTCTATGCAACCCTTGGGTGTTAATTTGGCTCATACCACTTTTGAAGTTAGTTATTCATATGTATAATTTTGAGGTGAAATTTAAGCATATAGAGTGTTTAGGAGCAAATTTCGAATATCAAAGTTCCAAATGCTATAGTGTAATTGCATACTATAGTCAAAAGCATGCTACAGTGTAAAGCTCTCGCATGCTACATTATTTACGTTTCAACTTTAAGTTCTAACTTGGTTTCCAAACACTTTCTTAAATATCTTGATTGGGAACCTAGTTCTAGTTCATATTGGTTTTACTTTAATATTTTGCTTCCATGGAACTTGAATTGCTATAGTATTTTTGGTCTAAACTGTGTTCCTAAGTGGGATATTTTCACAATATTGGTATGCTTGAAATTTAAATATGTAGAAGGAGAAATTTCATGAATTCCATATATCAAAAATTATTATTATTATTATTATAAATAATACACATGTTTAAGTGTGGCATAAGTTAAACATATAAGATAAATGGTAATGTAGTATAACTTTTTTAAGTGTGGCATAAATAAACACATTTATTAAAAGCATGATAACAGTAACATGTATTTTTTTTTTTGAAATAAACATCTAATTTTCTCTACATATATGTAGTATTCTCCTATAGAGTAAATTAACCCGCATGATACTTTTTCACTACCATTATTTTATTCAATCACTTTTTTTCCTTCATGAGTTCCATACAATTTCTCCTAGCCAAAAAAGTCAAAATACCCTTAGATATATGTTTGCCTAACCCTAATCTAAAATACTTGTGATCAATTATATCTTGATATTCTTTAAAAGTGATCTGTTTTAAACTTTTACATAATAGTGGTAAAATAAAAAAAACCATAGAAGTGGTATTTAGCAATTGACCCTTTTCTTTATCACTCGTCAAGTACCTACATGTAAATTAGTTGGGATACCACTTTTTTACTAGCACTATTGCTTTTTGCCATTTTTCTTGATTCGTACACACCCCCTTAACTCCAACACTAGCAACATCAACCACCACAACAGCAAACCTAGTGACGCCCACTATGGCACGACTACAACTACGGTGGATACTCGTCTAGAATTGAATCGACAAGTTGCTAAGACGAACGAAGAACGAGAAGGAACAGTCGAACCAACAATTTGATTTAAAGCAACTCCAACACCCCTACTCTGCTAACTCCCAAGTCTATTAAGCAGATGATGAGGGAGATGCTTGAGTAAAACACAAAGCTCATGGAAGCAAGCAAGAACCCAGCACAAGACGATATCTTGAAAAACATTCGAGAAACCCCATTCATGAAGAGGATTACTTCGATCGTCCCTCCAAAGTATGGCAACCTTGTGTTCATTCACTTTGATGGAACATTCGATCTAAAAGACCACCTACTACAATACAAAAAGTGGTCAGTGTGACAAGTATACCAAACTCGATTCTAGATGAAATGATGTGCAAGTTGTTCATGTAGAGTCTCAAAGGCCCAGCCCTTGATGGTTCAACAACCTACCCACCAGGTTGATCAACAGCTTTAAGGACTTGGTAGATTCGTTTGTCAAAGACTACTTAGTGCACATCAAAACTAGTAAGACTACTAAAGATTTGTGGTCAGTCTTACAAAGCCTAGGAGAGTCACTGCGAGTGTACATTAAAAGATTCAGCAAGGCACTTTTAGATATCTTAGACTTGGAAAATAGAATGGCATGAGAAGTGTTGAAGAAAGGACTCTTACACAAGTTCTCTTTCAAGAGCAATATTTGCTATGATTACCCCTAAACCATCTAGGAAGCCTTGAACAGGGAAAAAGGATGGATTGATTTGGAGGATGAAAACAAACGATGTGAAAGAGAACTTGTTAGAACCAAAGATCAAAACAGATAGGGCGAAAAGCAGTAAAAACTATGGGTGGATCGAAGAGGATGAACAAGAACACCACCAAACAGAGAATGGAGGAAGAAAGAAGTGAAGTCGTGGTCCGAGAGCAGGCCCTGTTGCCATCGAAATATGCTTTGAGTATATCCTCGATAGAGCTAGTCGCACGGCTAGAACGAAAAGACTACGTTAGATGGCCAAATAAGATGGCTCTGAGTCGGTCCCATAACCAGACAAAATACTACAAGTTCCATCGAGACACAAGGTACCTGATGGTCTACTGCAAAGCTTTGCGGTCTGAAATTGTAGAACTGCTCAAGAAAGGACATTTGAGGGAGTACTTGTTCGAAGTAGGAAGATAAGTTTATAGGCTCAATTGAGAGTGAGGAGGATAAAGAGATCATTAGGCTTAATAGTTCATCACTACCACCTGTAAGGAAAGCAATCGGAGCCATTTGAGGGGCTCTATTCTTAGTGGCGATTTCACAAATCAAATGAAGGCTCACCAGAGAAAAGCGTGTCAAGCGAGTACCAGTACCATTACTGATGGATATGGCAAGCACACAATTTCATTTAGAAGTGATGAGGCATTTAGGCTTGATAGTCCGCATGACGATGCTTGGTAATAAAACTTAATATCACAAATTGTGAGATCGTGAGAATACTTGTCGATAATGGGAGTTCAGCTAACATTCTTTTCCTTTTAACATTGAAAAAGATGAAAATCAATGAAGAAGAGATTGAGAAATATATTACCGCGTTAGTTGGTTTTAATAGCGAAGCAACAATAGCTGTCGGTAGCTGCCTGTCTATGCAGCAAGTGACAATAAAATGATGAGCTTCCTTATCATAGATTGTCCTTCGGCAAACAACATCATCCTTGGGTGACCATGGATATTTGTGATGAAAGTTGTCCTATCAACTTTTTACCAGCGAATTAGATTTTCGATGAAGCAGGGAGTCAAAGAAATACTTGGAAGTCAGGAAGCATTGAGGAGCTACTATGCCACTGCTATGAAGCAAAAGAAAGCTTTATAGCAATTATAGATTAAACCATAGAATAGATCGAGTAATCAAGACTACATTAAGTCAGCATTAGAGCAACTTGATGAAGTCCAAATCGATCCAAAAGACGAGAGACGAATAGTAAAGATCGAATCACAACTTGACGCAGAGGTGAATTCTGTTATTGTTGATTTTTTAAAAGCTAACAATGATTATTGTGCATGGTCTCATACAGATATGCCCGAAATCTACCCAAGCATAATTTCACATTAGCGTAATGTCGATCCCAACCATTGACTTGTGCAACAAAAGAGAATAAAGCTTGGCATTAAGTGAAACAACATTGTGAAAGATGAAGTAAGAAGGCTACTTGAGGCCAGATTCATTCGTCCTATTCAATACCCAAATTGGCTCACCAACGTTGTGACATTAGAAAGAAAAACAGGAAGTGACGAATGTATGTAGATTTTATGGATTTAAACAAAGCTTGCCTTAAGGACAGTTATCCGTTGTTGCATATCAATTGTCTCGTTGAAGCAATAGTGGACCATGAGATTTTGAGTTTTCTTGATGCTTTCTCTAGTTACAATCAGATCTTTTTGCATACGAAAGACCAAAAGAAGACCACCTTCATTACAAAACAAGGGATTTTTTGTTTTAAGGTTATGCCTTTCGGATTGAAGAATGTGGGAGCAATTTACCAGAGGTTAGTCAACATGATGTTTGAATAGCATATTTGTAAAAACATGGAAGTCTATATTGATGATATGTTGGTGAAATTTTTGTAGGCTAACCTCCATGTTCAACATTTGCAAAAATGCTTTGACGTTCTCTAAAAATATAACATGAAGCTGAATCCAGAGAAATTCACGTTTGGAGTTGTGAGTGGAATGTTCCTAGGTTACCTCATTATGAAGTGAACCCGGATTAGATCAAAGCTTTCCAAATGATGCCATCTCCAAGAAGCAAGTGCGAGATTCAAAAAATTACTGGATGAGTCGATGCACTTAGTCGATTCATAGCCTGGTCCTTAGACAAATGCCTTATATTTTTCTAGCTACTTAAGAAGAACACAAAATTTGATTGGAACGAATGATGCAAGGAAGCATTCTAAGAATTGAAGAGATACTTGTCCACATTGCTGATCTCGTCGAAGCCCAAAGATGGAGAACCACTCTATCTTTACTTGGCAACTTTAGAAACTGTGGTGAGTTCAGCATTGGTCAAAGAGGAAGACGCAATAGAGAAGCCTGTTTTCTTCGTTAGCCACACTATGCTTGATGCAAAAATGAGGTATTCTATTGTTGAGAAGCTGGCCTTTGCACTTGTCATGTCAGCTCAGAAGCTCCGGCCGTACTTCCAAGGTCATACCATCGTGGTACTACCATCATTCTTGATGCAAGCCATTCTACATAAGCCTGACGTCTTTGAAAGATTTAAAAAATGGGCCGTTGAGTTAATAGAGTTTGGCATTGAGTACAGATCCCAGATGGCATTGAAGGCACATGTGCTCGTAGATTTTGTTGCCGAGTTACAAGATAGACGTTGAAAGACAGAGGAAATGGATCATGTAGGTCGATGGAGCAAGTAATGAAAGAGGATCGACAGTAGGAGTGTTATTGTGATCACCAATAGGCGAAGGGATCGAGTAAAGCTTTCGGTTGGGGTTTAAGGCCACAAACAACGAAGCAAGTATGAGGCCATAATTGCCGGCTTGAGGCTTGCTGCCGTGCTAGGGGCCCTAAACTTGTTGTGGAAAGCGATTCCACTTTAGTTGTCAACCAAATAAACAGTGATTATGAAGCGTAAGACAAAAATATGATTTCTTATCTAAATCTAGTAAACAAGCTCAAGGCCTAATTTGACAACTTTAAGGTGAAACACATTCCTCGAGAAAAAACACTAGAGCAGATGCACACGCTAATTTGGGATCATCTATCTGAGTTAACAAAAGCAGAATTATCCATTTGGAGCATATTGACCGACCAAGCATCAAATTGATAGAAGAAGTGAATTACGTGGACCTTAAAGATGCTTGGCGAACTCCCATTGAGATGTACATACGTGATGGGTGGCTACCTAAAGACAAGTAGGTTGAAAGGAAGATCAAAGTTCAAACTGCAAGGTACTACTTAATCAATGAGAAGCTTTATAGGTGTTCCTTCACAGGTCCTTATCTCCATTACCTTAGGAAAGATGAAGTAGAAAAGGTTGTCAGGGAAGTGCATGAAGGCTCATGTGGCAACCACTTGGGGGGAAGATCCTTGTGTAACAAAGTTAGAAGGCAGGGCTTTTATTGGCCCATCATGCAAAGCAATCGCAAGGGCTTCGCCAAAAAGTGTGATACTGCCAGAGGCATGCACCTACCATCCGTCAACCTGCTGAGGAGCTCTCTTCGGTCAGCTCATCGTACCTTTTCATAAAGTACTCCATGGATATCGTTGGACCATTCCCTCCTGCCCTGGGACAGGTCAAGTATCTTTTTGTCCTTACAAATTATTTCTTTAAATGGGTCGACGTCAAAGCTTTTGCGAATGTTAAAGAATGAGATGTTGAAAGATTCATATGGAGAAATATTATCTATCTATTCAGGGTACCTAGAGAAATTGTCGCTGACAACGGCTAACAGTTAATTTTTGCGTCCTTCAAAAAGTGTTGTCATGAATGGATATTGTTTTGAGTTTCTTTACACCAAGATACCCACAGGGAAATGGGCAAGCAAAAGCGATGAACAAGATGATCATGAAGAACCTCAAGAAGAAACTCGAGGCCAGAGAACGGTGTTGGGTTGAGGAACTCCCTAAGGTGTTGTGGGCCCATCAAACAACTCTGAGACAAGCAACTATTGAATCCCTATTTTCCTTTGTATATAGGACTGAAGCAGTCATTCCTGCAAAAGTAGTTGCTCGAGATCTTCAAGTCAAATATTTGCTCCTAAACAAAGCAAAGAATGAAGAAATTATGCGAGATGCATTGGATCTAATAGACAAAATAAGGGACAACGCATTTTATCACCTCGGTTGTCATCAATAAGCAGTCGCCAGGTACTATAACTAGAAGGTGAAAATTAGGAAGTTCTAGGAGTAGGACCTCGTACTTAGAAAAGTCTTTCAAAACACAAAGGAAGCCTATGTAGGGAAGTTGGCAACCAATTAGGAAGGCTCATATCAAATCCAAGTCATTGTTCAAGATAGGGTTTACAGGTTAGAGAAACTAGACGATTTGATCATCAGCAAAAGCTGGAATGCCCACTATTTGCAGAAATACTACGTCTAACTCACTCTTAACCTTCTCCCTTTTAGGTTTAATATTTTTCTATTTAATGTAATTGAACTACATTAGGCTTGAACCCTACACATGGGTATATGGGCAGCTCATAGATTATAAATGAGTGTAGCTGCATTATTATTTCAAACACTATTTTCCCATGATTGCCATCATGTTTCCTAATCAACTTGCTTGATTTCAACTATGCGTCGCATTATCATCAGTCCCAACTTCGGACTCGATCAACTTGCCTCGAGTTTGATCTCAAATTGCCATCATCATGGCTCGTCCTAACTCTAGACTCTATCAACTCACTTTGAGTTTGATCTCAAATCACCATCATCATGGCTCGATCCCAACTTTAAACTCGATCAACTCGCCTCGAGTTCAATCTTAAATCGCCATCATCATGGCTCGGTCCCAACTCTGGACTCGATCAACTTGCTCCAAGTTCATCTTAAATTGCCTTCATCATAGCTCAGTCTTAACTCTAGACTCAATCAACTTGCCCTAAGTTCAATCTTAAATCACCATCATCATGGCTCAGTCCTAACTCTAAACTCGATCGACTAGCCCCGAGTGTAATCTTAAATCGCCATCATCGCCGCTCAGTCCAAACTCTAGATTCAACCAACTTGCCTCAAGTTTGATTTTACATCACCATCATCATGGCTTAGACCCATGCTGTCGACTTCGAGGTACAATTGGTTATTTCAAACTTGATCATACACCACCTTCATGGCTTGCCATTTTGAGGTTTTTTATCAGCACGCCAAATAATTTGTTGATTCATTAACATTATGGTTCATTACCGATTGAATCGATTTGTCAGCATTTGCCCTTACTTTCAAATCAATAGTTGTTTTACTCATGTTATACAACTGTGGCATAGTTGAACCATCCCACTGGTCTAGCTTTTATGCAAGGTTCTTTTAAGTTTGATTTGGACAGTTGGAATTATCGTTCAATTCCCATTATTGTTCAACTTAACAAATTCAAAGTTTAATTATTTTTAAAGAGTTAAATTTCAAGGAAGCATCGATATTAACGAAAGAACAATGACCAGTTTTATTCGATATTTGAAGTAAAGCAAAAATGGTTTGATATTAATTGTTTAAATAAAGGTTCCAACATATTGTTCAAATACTTCAAAACAAATCCAGTCTATGCGACTTCTCCTTTGGCCATTCCATCATTTTCCCCTTTAACTTGAATGGATGGGGGCTTGACTACTTGTTCATTCTCCATCGACGCATTGACTATCGAGTCGGGAGCAGAAGACTCGACCCTATCCTACTTGTGAGCTACCTCGCTCGTATCGACTTCCTCCATATCAGATTCATCATTAGACATCAGCTCCTCAAGCTTTGAAATTTCTTTCTCAAAGGCTGGGCCTCTTAGTTTACCCCATATGAACTCTCTTAATGTCTCAAGCTAGTTGTAAGAGAGGACTTGCTATGAATATTGAGGAGTTGCTCCTTGATCTCTTCGATCTCTCGGTCCTTCGCCTTCATCGCTTTGTTAAATTGGCAACCTTCTCCTCCTCCAGATGAAGGCTACTCCCTAAATTAAGGACCTTTTATTTGAGCTCGTCAAAGCACTGATGGCGTCGTTCAACTCTCTCTTCTTATCATCCCTCTCAGATTCGGCCTCCTTAAGTTTTTATTCAAGTTCCCTAGTTCTTAGAATTGATTGCTTGTATTTATAAGCAGCTTTATTCACAAAAAAGTTGTGAAGCTAAAGGGCCTGAATAACAAAATGGCTTAGTATGAATCGATAGAGCAAATTTAGTTAATTTTAGGAATTGATGCCTTACCTGTCCAAGGGCCAAAGTGGATTCGTTGTTTAGCCCAGTGAATGACTTCCTACCAAAAGTGTCCTTGTCTAGCATGAAGTTAAAGCTCTTTGATGCTCTTAATGCTGCCTCCTTGTCCTAGAGGATGTTGACATTTTCTACAACGTCGAAGGTATTATCAGTAATCCTCGTCTCGATGTCTTCAATGGAAGTAGAAGGCTCTGCTCCTTTCCTTTTCTTTGACACTTGGGCTAAATGTCAAATGGTGGTGGTGGCGGGAAATTTGAATTTTCAACTAAAGGAGTCGATTCTTCTCAGACAAAAGGTTTGCTGCTGTCACCCTTCCTTTTCTTTTTGGTTTTAGCTTTCTCAACAACCCTTCTCTTTCTAGCTTCATCAAGTGAGGGTAGCGTGAACTTCATGGCTGATAATACGGCGTCTGCAAGACGAGCGTCTTCGGCGGAGAGAGAACTAATGAATTTTGATGGATCGTACAGCTGCTAAAGTGAATTGACTTGGTTTGGGAAGCGAACAAGAATACCTGTCGAGATTTCTCTAAACCTTTTCCAAAGGGATGACTTTCCAAGTCAATTAGGGTGTGAAATTTCGGTCCAGGTCTATCCTTTCAAGGAGAGCAAGGCTTCGAGCCTTACACGAAACCTCTATCTAATGGGGGCTGGATGGTTCAGCTCGTAATTTGCAAAAAGGCAATGTTAAGGATTAGTTGGAATTACTGCTTGAAATAAATATGAAGTGTTGGTACTTACCAATGTGGCCGAACATGAAAGGAAAAGCAAATCAAGTGGTCAATTCGACTGAATCGTGGTTTATCGACATGAAGAAATATTTCTCCTCCCAATATCTATCCACATTAACAGACTCAGAGATAAGTTGCTTCAATTGCTGATACATGAAGTAAAAGCGACCATTGTTCTTGTTGTTCAGCTTTAGGAAGTAGCATCAAAGGAAGTCATGGATATTGAAATCGATGCCAGCTTCTTTGATAAGCACCATGAGATCGATTAGGAGCCGCACCCCATTTGGCATAATCTGAGTCATGGAGATATCATAGTGATTAACTATCTCTAGCATGAACTCTAGGATTGGCAATCGAAGTCTGAGATCGAACCACTTCGTATATACTCAAAACCAGTTGTCATTTTGCTCCTTCAGATAGGGCAGTCGAATGTCAACTGAAGATGGAATTTCATACTTCGACCTGATTGTTAATAAGTCTCCCTTGGTTAAAATCGAATTTTGATTTTTTGAAAAGAATGAAACTCCTTTTGTTGGAGAAACGTATTTCCTTTTTTTGAGTGCTTTAATTTGATCGACTCGAATCGAAGGCCATGCAAGCCTATTTCTTTATTTTGTTGGGTTCATTACGTCTCTGCTGGTCCTAGCACTGCCAATCTTGGAGTTCCATTTGATTCTGGATTGCTCTCGAATCCATTTGTTGACTTCCCTATCATCATTGCTAGACCATAGGTCCTCACCACCACTCGAACTCAAACTGACATTTATGGGCTTCAAGATCTTTTGTAAAAGTAGATTCCTAAAGGGAAATCTTGGGCTTCAAAGATCTAAGGGCTAAAAGTTCCTAAAATCTGAAGAATCTCAGAAGTTCTAAAACATTCTAAACTTAAGAGAGCCAAACAGGTGAGAAATCGCAGATTTTCTTAGAAAATGGGATGAAAATGGCATCAAAATGTTTGAAATTCAAAGAGGAACGAACTTATGGAAAGAAAAATTGCAAGAAAATTAGTAAAAAAGAAAGAAATCTTGCCTGAGAATCACTAGAAAGCTCCAAAAAACATAGGAATATCGCCTTGAGTTCGAGGAAGAAGAAGTAAAATGAAGAGGAAAGAGAAAGTGTGCTTTATATACTGTCTGAAGAAGTCTAATCAATGGTTGAGATCAATTTAAGACAAGTTAATTTGAAGGCTAAGATTTCTCGTCTTTCAAGTTCCTGTTCAAACTGAGGTGATGTCTTTTTGAATCAAGTACGTACATCAGTGCTACAAAGATATTTTGGAGCCTTCAAATCATATTGTTACACGTGTCATGGGTAGTTGAACATCGCGATTTCCCAAGGAAGAGTGATGATTCAAGTGTGAATGCAAAATTTCGACTAGGATGACGTGTTGTTGAATTGAAGCTTAAGATCTAATCACTCCTGTAGTTGATTAAATCGACTAAGGAGTAGGGGGCTAACTATTCGGATACAATTTGGTCATTCCCAAATTGTCTAAAGGCTTAAAATGATGGCCCATTATTACAATTAGAGTGCGACGAACAGAACCAGGCGACTCCATTATTCGACGTAAAAATAACATGTGAATGGGATTAAGACTTCGATGGGATTGATTGGTTTGATCCCGTCTATAATCGATATATATTATTCAGATTATATTGTTAATGAAGATTTGTGTCCCAGTTTGCTTCCTGAGTATATGTTCGATTGAATCAATTGGTATAAACTGGCAGCTGTGAGCACATCTAGCGATAAACTGAAACGTGAAGAGAACATAATTCTTGTAGCCTCTCATAGACCGATGTGTATCCCACTATTGTGTTTATCTCTAGCGTCATTACTCCACTCCGCTAGTTAGTTGGAAGCCATGACTAACCTTATTCTCTATATAAGGAGATACCGTCTTCACATTGTACATACAAGAAAACATCACATACAGAAACCATGTCAAATTTACTTCTTATTTTCCACCCTTGTAAGCTGTAGTCTCTGAATTCATATAATAGTGAAGAACAGTGGACGTAGCTCTCTTTATAGAGTGAACCACTATAAATCTATGTGTGTGATATCTTTTATTTCTTCTACATTAACTTACTTCAAATGATTTCAATTTGTCAAGTGTTTTCTGCAATTAATCTAATCGGTTTCTTTTGAAGCTGACAGATCCAAATAATGGTAATTTGAGGGCCCAAATCTATTAAAAAGAGTATGGTAATCTAGATTAATGCATTTTGTATTTGATTGTAGATCCAACGTCTACATTGACCAAGTTTAAAACGTGATATAATTTTTTAAAACTTATTCTTTAAAAAACAATAACATAACAATAACTTGTTAAAACTTAATCTTTTAAAACTAGCGTTTTAATTTTCTTAAATATTATTC
Organism: Artocarpus hirsutus; assembly: GCA_946598075.1. Classification (NCBI taxonomy): domain Eukaryota; kingdom Viridiplantae; phylum Streptophyta; class Magnoliopsida; order Rosales; family Moraceae; genus Artocarpus; species Artocarpus hirsutus. The sequence goes on along the minus strand of CAMOHE010049824.1, from coordinate 67,323 downwards.
TTTTACTAATTTTCTTAATTTAAAATAAAACTTTAAAATCATTTCTAAAACTAAAGATCGTTATAATTTCTTACTAGAAAATTTACATACATTTGTTGCATTCTTTGTTACCACATCTATATCTATTTTTGTTGAATGTCTAAAACCCTATTTAAATATGAGGTCCAATGACTAGAACCTCGGTCTCTAGAGCTCATTTCATAATACTACTTAATTATTTACACATATAAAATTTTATTAAAGAAAACATAATGCGGAAAATATATTTTTGAGTAAGCGGCATCCATTCTTATCTCCAACATCTATCTGCTGCTTGCCATTGCCTAATCAAGTAATGCTCACAAGTTCTTTACCTATAGTATGAACACACTTAAATGAGTTTCACTTAGCAAGTAAGAAGTTCAACTCACAAAACAATTTGAAGATCATATAAAAATATGCATGATCATTTTATGCTAACTTATTGACTCACTTTACGCTAAGTTATCTAAGTTTTATCTTATCTTAATGATTAGGCCCGGATGATCATACTGACTGTACGCCATTCTCAAGAAGTTAAGGTTCGTGAGGTACCAACAATACTGAGATTATAAATTGTCTTATGATCATTAATAAAATAAGGATTTGCAAGGTTTCGACAACATCGTGATCTTTTTTTTTTTTTTAACTTGAGCCTCACTGTAGGTCGAGAGCTTGGTACGACATCCTTAATTTATCTTATTAGTTTCACTTGTCTTATTATGTGTATGCAGTATGACATGTTACTACAGAGTATTATACCAATATTAAAACATGCTTGACTGAAAGTGAGTAATATTATATTTTAATATAACTATTATGTGTATGCAGTATGACATGTTACTACAGAGTATTATATACCAATATTAAAACATGCTTAACTAAAAGTGAGTAAGTATGCAGTATGACATGTTTCTACAGAGTATTATATACCAATATTAAAACATGCTTAACTAAAAGTGATTATGTGTATGCAGTATGACATGTTACTACAGAGTATTATATACCAATATTAAAACATGCTTAACTAAAAGTGAGTAAGTATGCAGTATGACATGTTTCTACAGAGTATTATATACCAATATTAAAACATGCTTAACTAAAAGTGAGTAACTAAATATTTTAATATAACACACATCACATATCATTTATGACCTAACAAGATACAAACACAATATATCTTTACTAAGTAAGTATGATCTAACAGAATATCGTAGGGTATAACGCTGCATATGCATTTCATAATTTTTGAAATCATGTAAAAACATTTTATTTGAAACTATTAATATTGTAAGCGAGATTCTTACTTACCTGTTTTCTTATAGTATGTTTCTCTATTAGCCTTGACTTTGTTATCTTCTATCAAAAACAATTCTATGTAAAACACTCATTAAGAGTGTGTAAAAATAACTTTATTTTATGTTATTAAATTTTAGCATAATCACAGACATTTAGATCATTATATTAGATCGTATTTCCTTTTATCAATGGATCATAAAATTGTTACTTCATTTACAAGGATTAATTATTTAATTAAATTCTCATAACATTTAATTTTCTTTAATTGCCTTTAATTTGTATTAAGATTGATAATTAATTAACTATCTTATCGTTACTAAGTTTCTATGACCTAAAAACTTCCTAAATTTATGGTTCTTAAACTAAATTAATAATTCTTAAACTAAGTTATAATTAACCAATTTCTTAGTTCATTTAGTGGGCTCGTGATTGGTTCAAAGCCCATTAAGCCTAAAAATGATCCTAAAACATTCTATATGTCGTACCGTTAAAACTATAACCGAAGTGGCTTTTTAGACTAAGGTGGGCGTCGGACCTGTGTCTATTGTCGAAATGTTAAAAATCTAGTCTGTTGGGTTTTTACAATAGTCGTTTTAACATTCACATAAAACTGTTAACATTTTGTGACACAGAATTGCGCTTTAATTGTATTAATTTAGCTCAAAATTTTATATCAAAATCACGCTTTAAAATTTTGTTCGAAAATGATAAAACATTAAATCTAAGGCTCACATAGTTTGTCATGAGTGCTATAATTTATTGGTTTGTCAAAAAACAAGATTCTATAGCCACACGAACATCATTTGTAAAAACTAGTACCAAAGAGTATTTTTGTGATTAGTTTTAGAAAATTACCGTGAAACTATATGCTAAAGATGATTTTTTCTTTTAAAGTTTTTCTTCATGAAGGTTATTTGTTTTAAATATGTAGCTTAATAACTTCCATGCTCATCTAAAAGTCTCGATTACTGTCCATAGCATATTTGTTTTCCAGCTAAATTTTGCAAATTTTATCAATTAAAAAGTCCTCACTGCTTTTATAAATCCCAATTAAATCATTTTAGAGGTAGATTTTTATAAAACTTTCTTCACGAAAGTTCTTCATCTTGTCGAAAGCTAAAACTTTCGTGTTTGGCGAAAATTGCTATTTAGCCTTGAAATGACTCAAAACTTTGAAAAATTATTTCAACCTAAAAATATAGATTTTTGAAAACCGTCGATAGCTGTATTTTAGAGGCAAATTTTTTTTAAAAAAATTCTCCATAAAATTGTTCACCTCGTCGAAAACTAGAACTTTTATGTTTAGTGAAACTTAAAATTCAGACCTAAAATGACCTAAAATTTGCTTAGTCATAGAGTTTTGTTCAAAACATCAAAATGTCAAAGTTCTATGTTTGAAAAAAGCTTTAAAATTCGACTCTAAGGCTTCTGCTTTCATGATCAAAATTTGTGGAGAATTTTCTACAACATCAAACATGCACCAAACCTAAACTAAGCTTACATAACTTAACTTATTACAACAAAATATATATCATGCCTCACCGAACAAGATAAATAAAAATTATTACATACCATTTTTCTTTTTTACAAAAACTTAACTCATAAAAATCTAAACTTTGAATAAACTAAAGGATTTAAAGAGGAAAGTTAAGGATTTTATCCTTGAAGACACTTCCTTGATGATTTCCTCAAGAAAAGCCTATTCTTCCTCCTTTTTTATTGTTTCAAACACTACAAGCACAAGCTTTTCTACATAAAAAATCTAATCTAGTTTTATCTACGTAAATAAAAAGAAAGGATTGGAATTTACCCATGATGATCATAATAAAAAATTCAACTTTCTCCTCCTTCTTCTAATTCCTTCTATCTCTTCTCTTTCTTTCTTTGGTTAGTGATTTTCTTCTAGTGGAATGGAAGGAAAATCTTTGGAGAAGAAGCTTAGGGAAAATTGGTTCTTTAAGGAAAAAATGAGAAGAAAATTTTCTTGGAAAACCTTGTGTTGGACCTGGTTGTGGAGAGTTAAAAGAGAGGAAAAATTTCTTGGAAAATCCTTGAGTTAAGCTAGGTTTTGGGAGAGGAAATGGAAGAAAAATTTTAGAGAATCCTCTTAGAGCACAACTAGTTTTGGGACATTGGAGAAGAGAGAAAATGAAGGAAAATTGGGTTTTATGCAAGTATACATATATATATATGTATATATATATATATATATAGACTAAGGGCTAATCTAATCACTCCACCTAACTTGTGTCTAATTAAGATCTTAATTGACTTTGATGGAGTTAAATTTTAAGCTCAAATTCTCTAATTGTGGCTCCAATACTTAATGAAGGTGGGTAGGCTTTTTGTCTTCTAATTATACCAAGGACAACATCAAATCAAGCTTAATCCATGGTCAAATCTAGTCCGTAAAACTTATCCTCCAAGTTCTCATTAAGTAGATGAATTTTATACCATCAGAGGATGGCTAACTTAGTTGACAAGAAAATCTAATTTCTGATAGGCCCTTATTCAATTTATAAATATAGTTAGATATTAATCACAATGTAAACCGATATCGATTCATGTTTTAATCACATATTCATTTTTTTACTGTTTTTAGTCTTAAAATTATTTATAGTTTTAATAAAAATCTAGATTTGCCTTTTTTGTATCCAAACTCAATAATGGCCTAGTTTTGTGGCAGTGTTAATTTTTGAGTTCTCATAGGATTTTCTACTAAAATTGCTATTTGTGTAAGTCTATTTTAATTTAATTAATAATTAAGGACTTTTTGAGCTTTAGAGTGTTTCTCGGTATACTGCTAACATCGTATTGCACTTAAAAATTCTTGTTATTAAAATTCTCAAGTTATTTACAAATTGAAATTTTTGCTTTAAATCATAATAGAAATGATCAGTCAAATTATTTAATCACGAAAGAGAATAAATTTAAGCTTAAAATTCATTTATAGGATTCTAGAATATTTATATTAATTCCTTAAATTCTTTAGTCATAAAATTAAACACGATATTATCTAGGAAAATTCTTAACTTAGATATGTAAACTACAATATTTAATTCTAGGATTTTCTCAGCTCTTACTAATATGGACTAAGTTCTTTATGCTTGTAATATTAGTTCCTTAATTTCACTAATAAGAAACTCTTTAAATTAAATAAGAGTTTACTAATCTCGCTTAACTCCGTTAAAGTGTCTATATGTACACCTTTAATGTAGTACTCATACTTGAAATTAATCTATTAAATCTATGGTTTCTTGCTGATTAATTCCACTTAACTTTAACTTTAACTTTAAGATGAAAGGTTTTTTGATCTTAAACTATTTCCTTAAAATATCCTTGTAACGCTTAACAGTATTGTATACTATCGAATTCACTCTAATTATAGAATTGCGCAAATTTAAGTTCAATTTCCATGTTAAGTATTTAGGTTTTTTGAGAAAACTCTTGACTTAAATTCTTGAATTCTATAAAACATAGTTAATCTAATGCTTAGCTATTGGACTTAAATTTTGTTCAAACTGTCAAAAATGTTTTGACTTGTCTAAAGACAATTATTTTCTTAGATTTTCACGCTCTCTCATAAACGTTTTTCATATTTCTTATCAAAACCTAAATTTATAAGTTCTAAACTTATATTTTCTTATGAACCTTGCAGCATAGTTATGAAAAAAATCCTTAATTAATTATACCTAATAATTTTTATATTTTCCTAGTCATTACATCGGTAGGACATGTTGCATGTCCTTTCGAGACATTTTTTCGTGTTCTTCTAAGATATTTTATGATGTCCTTACAAGACAAGACACATCCCGGTTGGGCATAAAAAATGTCCCAACAAGTCATTTTTTCTTTCCTCCTTTTTTTCCTCTTATTTCTCTTTATTCTTCTTTCCTCACCGGCACCGGCAATGCCGCTGGCACCAGCAACACTTCGATTCAACAACAAAAACAACAATTGCAACAACATAAACAAATATCCAAAACCTTGAAACTAGATGTATTAGGCATACTCCAACTGGACTATTGATCATGTCAACCATGTGGCATTAGACAAATTAATAGTCTAGAGACATTAACCTTATTCAATAGTAATAATCGAAGTTTCAACTGAACCAACCATTGATCATCGATAATTTTTTATGATATTATTAACAACTCTGAAAATAAATTCCCATAGGATTCAGGCAACCATAGCCATTCCTATAACCCTTAGGGTCCTTGATGCAACTCTCTATTGGGGAATTAGGCACTTCCTAATTCTAAGGATCGCAAGAACAAATAATTGCAGAAAAGAAATTAGAGAAAAGAAGAAAAGAGAGACACCAAAGTTTTATACAGGTTTGTCTAAATTCGAGACTACGTCCTGTTTCCGCCTGCTGCATATTCTACTATGATGAAGGAGATTACAGATTATAAGAGAAAATTTATCACACATTCTCAAATAGTATTTCCTAAATCTCTCTTCTACGTAGCACCCTTTGTGGAAATTTTTTTCTCTCAATAATGGAGCTTTCACATAAAATATGCCTCACATAAAATAATACCACTTATCCTCAAACCTAGCCACCTTATGTCTATTTCTACCCCAAAGAAGAGAACAAATAGCAATTAATGAGAAACCCCTAGTAGTTTCCTATTTTTGGGCCTATAAAACATAACTTTTACATAGAAAAATCACAAAAAGATAGATTCTAGGCACTGCAGTGCTCAAAACTGACGCCACAGCATTGGTCGAACTTCGGTCGGGTGCCGCAGCCCTCGTTTTGGGCGTCGCGGCTCCCGACCACTGCCCCGCTTTCTTTTTTTTTTTCCTTCTCCTTGCTTTGCTAGGTGTTGATTCAGCTCCACATAACAACAATCTCCCACTTGGAGACTAATTAATCACCATGTCTCTAACTGCAACGACAGCAACTTCTCACGCCTCACGGAGAAGTCCAATTGAAGTTGCACACAACTTTAGTTACTCGATCGAAACCGTCTTGGTGAACATATCTGCTTTGACTCCCAAGAATCTTCTCAAGCTTTAGCACCCTATCTTCCAAAGCCAACCTGATGAAGTGAAACCACAATTGTATATGGTTTGTCCTAGCATGAAATGCGGGACTTTTTGCCAAGTGAATGGCTCTTTGACTGTCATTGTGTAATGCACTCCTTTCTTGCTTGTGACCCATTTCTTCCAGAAACGACTGCAACCAAATCATCTTCTTGCTCGCTTTTGTCATTGCCATATACACTGTTTCTATTGTAGAGAGTGCAACTATCTTTTGCAACTTCGAGACCCAACTAATTACAGTGCCACCCAAAGTGTAGACATAACCGATGGTGCTCTTTTTGCCATCAATATCTCTAGCTAAAGGAGTACTCATAGGCTTCGCATTACTCATGTTAAATCTACTAAGCACCTTTTCAACATATTCTTCCTATGACAATTTTAGACCATTAATGTTCCTCATTATTCTCATCCCAAGAATTTATTTTGCAGCACCCAAATTCTTCATTGCAAACTCCTTAGACAGCTCTTTCTTTAGCTTGTCAATCTCCTATTTGCAACCTCCTGTTATCAGCATGTCATCGACATATAGCAACAATAGAACATAGGAGTCACCAAAATTCTTCACATAACAACAGTGATCTCCTTGATATCTTAAGAAACCATTGCTGCACATAAACCTGTCAAACTTCTTATACTACTGCCTAGGAGCTTGTTTGAGGCCATACAAGCTCTTCTGAAGTTTGCACACCAAGTTCTCCTTACCTGGCACTTCGAAACCTTATGGCTACTTTATGTAGATCTCCTCCTCCAAATCACCATGGAGACAAGCTGTCTTAACATCCAACTATTCCAAGAACAAGTCCTTATTTGCCACTAGCGCAAGTACCGTCCTGATCGTGGTTAATTTCACCACCAGAGAGAAAATCTTGTTAAAGTCGATGCCCTCTTTCTGCTGAAAGCCTTTTACCACCAGCCTTACCTTGTACCGTTTGCTGCCATCACTTTCATCTCTTCTCTGGTATAGCTATTTATTATGCAAGGCCTTTTTGCCTTATGGTAACTCTGCCAGTTGCCATGTCTGATTAGACATTAAAGAATCCATCTCATCCCTCATGGCTGACTCCTACTTAACTGAATCTTTAGCCTACATGGCTTTATTATAACTCTCGTTCACCTTTGTCGGTCAACAAGATGTAATGCAGAGAAGGGAAGTACCTCTGTGGCGGTCTGATATTCTTGCTTGATCTCTTAACTAGAATGGCAGAGTACTCTGGTTTCCCTCTAGAGCTATATTCTCTCGATCTTCAACCTCTGGATTCTACACCTCCACTTCAGGAAGATCCTTCAATGGAATCACCTTAGGTTTCTTATCTTCAGAACCTAAACTTCTAGTGTCATTGCTATCTCTGTCCTTATACAAAAGACCTTCATTGAGGATCACATCCTTGCTCTGATAATCTTCCGATTCTGGTCATCCTAGAAATGATAACCAAACTTTAGTCCACCATAGCCAACCAGAAAACACTTCTTTGACTTTGGATCAAGTTTACTTCTAGTAGTTGGATCAATATGAACATAGGAAATACAACCAAATACTCTCAAGTAAGAGAGATTAACCTTTTTACCGCTCTAGACTTCTTCTAGTAGCTTGAACTTCAATGGTGTGGATGGACTTCTATTGATCAGATGAGCTGTTGTATTAATGGCCTCAGCCCAAAATGACTTTGGCAGCTTCGCATGCAACCTTATGCTTTTGGCATGCTCGTTCAGAGTTTTATTCATCCTTTTAGTTACACCATTCTGCAGTGGTTTCCCTGTAATAGTTTTCTTCATCTTTATTCCATTCTTAACATAGTACCGCTTGAAGTCATCATCTAAGTACTCTCCCCCATTGTCAGACTGCAAGTACTTTACCTTCAAATCTATCTCATTCTCCACCATGGCTCTCCATATGTTGAAAGCATCAAAGACATCAAATTTGTTTCTTAGAAAGTAAACCCATACCTTCTTGCTTGAGTCATTAATAAATGTCACATAGTAATTAGCGCCACCAAGGGAAGTCACTATCGTAGGTCTCCATACATCAATGTGAACTAGCTCCAACTTCTTGGACTTAGGCTCTTTACTTATTGTTGAGAAACTGACCCTCTTCTGCTTGCCAAAGATGCAAGCTTTACACAAACTATGATCAATAGTTTTCAATCTCGGTAGTTTTTCTTTACGGTGAAACACCTTTATTTCCTTCTCACTCATGTGACCGAGCCTATGATGCCATAGCTCAGTGTTGGCAGCAGAGTCAGTAACTGCTATGGTATCTCTGCAACTAGAGTTAATGCTGAGAGTTCTAGCCTTGCGTCCCCGAACAGCAACCATTGCTCCCTTAGTGACTTTCCAACCTCGACAATTGAAGGTCACTTTATGTCCTTGGTTATCCAGTTGCCCTACCAAAATCAAATTGTGCATCAGGTTAGGTACATGTCTCACCTTCTAAATCTTCCACATAGACCCATTAGGCATTTTCAAACTAACATCTCCAATGCCAACAATGTCCAAAGGTTCACCATCTGCAAGGTAAAGCTTATCATGACTTTTGGCAACATAATTCTCTAGGACATGACGGTGTGCAGTGGTGTGGAATGATGCTTTTGAATCTATCACCCACGAATCAAGGAAATTGTCAACAAACAAGAGTAAGGCATCCTATGCCTCTTTAATGACAGCATTAGCAGCGTCACTATTCTTGTCTTCATTCTTTCTTGGAGCCCTGCAATTTTTTTTCAAGTGGCCGGTTCTCCCACAATTCCAACACTCCATACTCCTATTGTTCCTTGACTTGTTTCTCCTATTCCTTGACTTGCCTCTCTTGCCATTATCCCTGTTGGAATGTCTCTCAAGTTTCTTACCTCTATTATCAACATTAAGGGCCGAGTTCGACGTAGAGGCTTTACCCTTCCTGTGAACTTCTTCTGCTAGAATAGAGTTTCTGACATCAACAAATTTCAGTTTTTTATTCCCAATTGAATTAGTAATGGCCACCCTCATGGTTTCCCAACTATTTGATAATGAGGCCAAGAGGATTAGGGCATTAATCTTATCATCAAATTTAATCTTTACTGAGACTAATTGGTTTAGGACGGTGTTGAAATTATTCAGATGCTCTACCACTAAGGGACTTTCAGGCATTTTTAAATTAAAGAGCTTCTTCATGTGGTGTACATTGTTATTGGTTGAGGGCTTCTCACACATATCTAACAGAGCCTTCATCATTCCTGTTGCAGTATTCTCCTTTGCAACGTTGTGGGCCATGTTCTTTGACAAGGTCAAACAGATCACACTAGTACCTGTCTATTAAGGAGATTCCACTCCTCATCCTTCCTACCTTCAGGCTTATTACCTAAAGGCAAGTGTAGTTTCCTGCTATACAGATAGTCTTCCACTTGCATCCTCCAATAAGAAAAATTCGAACCATCAAATTTCGTGAAACCGGCTGCCAAATCTTCTTCTTCTGTCATCGTTCTTGATCTGAACCTCCACTCTGATACCACTTGTTGGGGAATTAGGCATCTCCTAATTCTAAGGATCACAAGAACAAATAATTGTAGAAAAAAAATTGGAGAAAAGAAGAAAAGAGAGACCCCAAATTTTTATACAAGCTTGTCTAAATTCGAGACTACGTTTTGTTTTTGCCTACTGCAGATTCCACTATGATGAAGGAGATTATAGATTACAAGAGAAATTTTATCATACACTCTCACATAGTGTTTCCCAAATCTCTCTTCTCCCTAGCACCCTTTGTGAGAATTTTTTTCTCTCAACAATGGAGCCCTCACACAAAATATATCTCACATAAAATAATGTCACTCACCCTCAAACCTAGCCACCTTATGTCTATTTATGCCCCAAAGAAGAGAAAAAATAGTAACTAATGAGAAACCCTAGTAGTTTTCCATTTTTGGGCCTTTAAAACACAACTTTTACATAGAAGAATAGTAAAAAGATAGACTCTAGGTGCTGCGAAGCTCAAAACTGGTGCCGTGGCGCTAGTTGAACTTCGGGTGGGCGCCACAGCCCTCGTTTTGGGCCTCGCGGCGCTCGGCCACTACCCCCCTTTCTTTTTTTTTTTTTTCTTCTCATTGCTTTGCTAGGTGTTGATTCAGCTCCACATTATAACACTCTCACCAGGACAGTCTTTTCCATACATATCTATATTTTCCATAAAAATACATATCAATGGTTAATCGGGGTTTTGTTGACGCATTACCAAAACTTCAATTGGACTATTAATCATGTTAATCAATTGTTGGCATCAGCTTGTCACAATGGTTATTTAATTTGTCACAAAATCGCGACGCTGCATTGTAGCCGATGGCGTGCGTGCTAGAGAAGACAATGAAGGCTGAGGGAAGTGCCATTCTCCACATCATCTATGGCTGAATCTGCTCTTCCACCTCCTTGATGTTGGATTGGCAAGGATCACATGGATCTTGGTGGAGTGAGATCTTTCCCGCCAATCAGCAAGGCCTTGTCAAAACATAGATGAGCTCGTGTGGATCTTGCCGTTGTCTTGCCCCAAACTCGCCATCATCGTAGCACTGCATCAAAGATCGCAACACAAATTCAATGTTAAGCTTCACCAAGCCGGAGCTTCATCATAGATCGAAAGTTCTTCTGCAAAAGAGAGAAAGGATAGAGAGACAAACGAAGAAGAAGTAGGAAAAAGAGAGAGAAGAGAGGGAAATTCAGCTTAAAAAGAGATGGAAAGAAAAAAGAAAAGGAAAAAATGGCATAAAATTTTTGCTTATTTTTTTAACTTTTTTTGTGAAAAAAAAAAATAGCTGAAAAAAAGGATGCAGGGTGTAATTTTCTCCGTAAAAAAAAAGTAGTGTTTGTCAAATTGACCCTCTAACATCTGAACCTGGTCGGTACTCTAATATTGGGCCGCAGCCCAACTTGGAAAAGCGCGGAGGTTTTGGGGGTTAAGGAATTAAAAAAAGAAGAAGAAGCTGGTTTAGGGCTTCTGCCAGGCGCGAATAAGCAAGGCAAATCAACCGACGGCACAAACAAAAGAAGGGCGAAAACGACAACGACTCTCTCTCTCTAAAAACATGATCAGCGGCGGCAAGAGCTACGTCACCGCGCCGCCGGCGTTCTCCAACGACGCTAAGCGCCTCCGTCTGTGCACCGGCTCTTCCGTCTCCGTCTTCAGCACCTCCACCGGCTTGCAGGTTCCCTTTTTTTGCAGTTCTACTCTCACTCCACAACAGTTTCTCATTTTGCTATCTCTTACTGGAATTTAATTCTTTTACTCTTTTTTTATTCGTTCTTCCATATATCGTCGTTGGAAGGCCACACCGCGCCGGTGACTTCGGTCGTGGTGGTGCCAGCTTCGAGCCCCGCCGAAAAGGTTCTCTGCTTCTACTAGACCGCCTCGCTCGACGGGACCATTCGGCATTGGGACTTCTTGGT
>CAMOHE010049824.1:20543-55525 GCA_946598075.1 Artocarpus hirsutus | reverse complement strand
TTTTTTCTTTCTTATAATATGACATGTGTATTTTTTCTTTCTTATAATAAATGTTTCTGTATTTTCTTTAATTATTTGTTGTCCACTAGAATATGCCTTAAGCAGGCGCTAAAGAAATTGCACGCGTTAATTACGATGGCATAGAATGTTAGGGAAAGGCGTGCATTTACCAACTTCCTATGTGCATTGCATTTGGCTGGCTGCTTTAGCTAATTTTATTTTTGTCAATTGTTTTCTCCATGTGCAGTGTGGGATTCTCCATTATCTACAGAGATTAATAAGGTGATTGGCAGTGCCGCCTGTTACACGTGAGAGCTTTATATTGTAGCGATTTTTTTTATTGTTACTGTAGCACGTGAGAACTTTACATTGTTTATAACTAAAAAAGTGGTGTGGATCACTTTTGCCAAACACAAGGTAGTTTGAAAAAGTAAACTGTTTGACCATAGTTTGGATTAAAAGGGTTCTACAATAGGGTATCTTTATTAGTAATGTAAATTTTTAAATGTTAGCAGGTGTTTGGTATTTTCAGTTTTAATTAGAACTTTTGGTTGATACAATATAAAACTTTCATATGCTATAATGTCGAAAAAAATAAACTACAGTGTAAAGTTCTCATGTATTATAGTGATTTTAACCAAAATTAACTTGAACTATTGATTTGAATTAGTATTCCTAAACACCTTAGATATCTAGTTAAAATCACATCAAAATAATAATAAAAAAATTCTAAGTTCTATACAAAAAGGAATAAATTTGATAAAAAATTACGGTTTAAATATATATATATATATATATATATATATATATATTATAACTATTGAATGGTGTTGGAATGAATTTCAACGTGGGCCCCAATCAACGAGTTGCAACTTAATTTTTGACCGCTTTGAATTTTCTAAATTTTGATCATATGAAAATTTACTCTAATCTCTCACTAGTTAATTCATAGATTCAAATATGAGAATCTCCTTAATGCAAATAAGAAAGAGTGCTTATTTTTCTCACTTTTTCTCCTATTCATGGATCAAAGATGGCGTGGAAAGCGTTGTCATTCTAATACTTACAATCAATTCTTTCATGTTCAATTTCTAACCTTTGGATCAAAGGTCTTAAAGTGGCATCTCTTTGGTCACTCTAGGGTTCGTTTGGTACAAGGCATAGGGATGGGAAGAACTATAACAAACCTATTTACATGGCCGTTACTTTAACTACTTAAACCTATTTCTTAAACATATACTTATTATGATTACTTAGATTTGCTAATATTTTTTTAAATCATCTTTAAATGAAATAACGTTACTAGTTAACTCAATAAAAATGTGCTTATTTTTTTGCGATGAAAGTTACAATATATAGGAGTAATTGTTTCAAACATATTAGTCTTAAAGTCACACGAACTAAGACAATATCGTTACAACCTCGGGCTCCAACATGTTTCAACCTTACTATTTATACTTAATTATCATGATTATCAAAACTAAACGCGAAAACAAAATGTGCATCATATTCATTCCCAATTTCTACTGCTCATCTGCTGTTGCACTACTGCCTGTCAAACATTGCTTGTAGGTTGTTTATCTACAACATAAATATGTTTGGATGAGCTTTCGCTTAGCATTGAGGAACTATAAGTCACAAAATATTAAAAAAAGATATAATAAATCATGCATGTGCCAGTTATGCTTTCTCATCAACATATGGATTTATTTGACAACGTTGTTTTAATTTTATAGTTCTACAGTATAAAGCTCTCATATGCTATAATATAAAACAAAAATAGGCTATAGTGTAAAGTTCTCACATGCTCTAGTAAAATCGTTCTAACTTTTAATTCTAACTGCATTACCAAATGCATTTTTATGGGCCTGAGAGTTCATACCAATTGTGTGCGATCATTGAAAAGTTAGAGTTTATAAGGTCCCAACGATACCATGATCTAAATTATTATTCTTAACATAAGCCTTCACGTAGGTCGAGAAGTTGGTACGGCACTCAAAGTTAACTTATTCTTATAGGTTTCACTAGACTTATTAGCAAATATACAGCATGACCTATTATTATATAACATCACATTCTGTAACATAAGACGTAAATATGCATTTGTGATTTGCATGAAATTACAAAAAAAAAAATTATTTTGAAAACTATTCATATTGTAGGCGAGATTCCTACTTACTTGGCTACAGAATCAAGATTTGCTAACTTGCTAAGTTCCTATCCACTATTCTTAAGTGCTGTGAAAAAAACACCTAATAAGAGTGTAAGCTTAACTTATTTTATGCTATTTAATTTAGCATAATCATAAATAAATATATAAATAAATAAATCCTTTTTTAAAATATATTTTCCTTTAACAAAGGAATAGACAATCATTTCAATTGTTACAAGGATTAATAAATCTAATCCTTATAACGAGTTTTTACTTATTTAATTTTTCTTAATTGTCTTTAATTATTCATGGCAAAGTTGTTAATTAATTAATCAATTACGTAATTAATTAATTATCTTATCCAATTAACTAGGTCTAAATAAAATTTCCACAATATTCTTGTTGGACTTATAATAGTGAAAAAGGCTCCTTTACATATAAATAGTGATATTGGGCTCATAGCCCATATTCATTTCAAATATGGCCCACTAAAATTAAAAGCGTTTTACGATATCCTATATGTCAAACTGATGGAATTTTGATATGAGAAATAGCTTTTGAACTTCTACAAGTATTGGTCCCATAATTAACATAATAAAGTTACAGGCCTAACATGTCAGGTATCTACGAGTCATGTTTTAAAATCCTTTGCAAAATTGTTGTAGTTGTTGAGAAAATCTATGTTCAGTATATCAAAACTTTTGTGTAAAAAAACATATCTTAAATTAGAGTCAAAATTTGATAAAATTATAAACTGTAGACTTTTATAGTTTTTCAAGTTCTACAATTCTTTTGTTGGTCGTAAAATATAATTCTATCACTAATATGCATTTTTGTTTTTAAAAAAAGTACTATAAAGGCACTTTACGGTAATTTTATAAACCATCAAACAACTGTATGTTAGAGACAGTTTTCTTAGAAATTTTCTCTCAAAAGTTTAATAGTTTTCTATAGAAATTTTATTTGTATTTAGTAATTTATCAAACTTTATCAAATTAAACAGTTTTGTAAAAAGTCTTGACTGCTTTTAAAAATTTGTCTCAAACTCAATTTTAGATCTAGAATCTTTAAAAAAAGTTTTTCACAAAAGTTCTTCGTTTTGTTGAGATCTAAAACTTCTATGTTTTGTGGAAATCATAATTTAGATTTTTTAGCAGTCATTTTTATCAAAACAAAAAAAAATGCATTGTTTTTAGTACGTAAGCTACATAGTTTTGGAAATCTACTTATAACGTTGTCTTAAAGGCGGAATCATAAAAAAATTTCCTTAAGAAAGTTTTTTGTTCCGTCGAGATCTAAAACTTTCATGTTTTGTGAAAATCATGATCCAACCTCTAAAAAGCTGGGTGTCGGTAAAAATAGTGGTAGCTGCAACAGAAAACAATTTTCACATAATTTTTAAAAACAGTCTGGAACTCTGTCTTAGAGTTAAAATTACGAGGAAGCTTAATCATGGGGATTTGTTCAAAACATCGAGACTTAGAAGTTTCGTGTTTGTGAAAATCCCAAAATCAACCCATAAGGCGTCCGTATTAGAGAATAAACAATGCAGGAAAAATTATTGTTTAAAAACCAAAACTAAAACCTAGACTAAACTTGCTTAATCTTACACAATCTTAAACAATCGTAACATAAACTTATATCACCATAATAAATACAAAAAAAACATAAATACCCTTATTTACGTATCATAATCATCAACAACCATAAACTAAATCAAATTTAAACACAAAAGGGGTAAAGTTTTAGCCTTTATACCCTTAAAGAAAATCCTCTAAAGCAACGTCTAATCTTCCTTTCTCTTTCTTGATTTTGGGTAGTCTTTTGTGTGAGTGTGGCAATGGAAAAAATTAAAGAGAGAGAGAGAGAGAGCTTAGGGGGCTAGTTTCTAACTTGAAGAAATGGGAAGAAATTAGCAAGAAAATGAGCTCTAGTTGTGAAAGGTCTTATTTATAGACAAACATGCTAAACATGGTTTAATTTCTTAACATGTTTTGTTATTTCTAACCTAACTTAAGCGGGTCAAATTTTAGTCTAATAAATGCTTAATAGTGGAATCAATGATTAAGAAATAGGGAGGAAAATTAGCTTCATCAAAGATTCAAAACTTGACCTAGCTTTTCACTATTCATGAGGTTCATTTATGTCCTTTGGTCACCACCTATAAGCTTTCCTTGATTTTAAAAAGTAATAAATTTTTGATTGGTTAGGAGAATTAACTAGTCGACATTAGATTTTTGTTCACATCAAGTCCTCTAACTTTGCTTATTTATAGTCCAAAACTGACCTTTGAATTAACCAGCAATGATGTCAACACTTAATTGTGTAATAAATTACACTATCATCAATATTAAAACCATTTCTTAACTGAATAAAACATAAACTTTGCTTTTCCTATACTTATCTTAGAAATAACATAATCTTTAATAGTGTTAATGCTCGAGTCCAGACAACATTTTTACTAAAAATGCTATTCGCTTAACTGGGATTCTAGATAATAGGCATTCAAAATTTTTTTGCATATTATAATGTTTCTTAGCACACTGTTAACACCATATGGCACTTGAAATTCTTACAAATTGAATTTTGCAAGTTATTCATGGATTGGAATTTCATCCGTTTAAATTGCAATAAAAATTATTAACTAAATTATTCGATCACAAAAAGTTAATAAACTCAACTTTAATATTTACTACAGAATTTTAGAATTTATATATTTATTCTATATTTCCTTCAATCAAAAAAATGAAAACACAATATTTTTCAAGAAAAATATTTGACTTGAATATGTAAATTATAATAACTATTTCTAGGATTTTCTCGATTGTTACAAGAATAGAGAGAGTATAAGAGATGGGGAATATGAAAAATGGAGAGGATTATGCTATCCTCCATGTTGTTTAGTATGAAGGAAGAAGAGCTGAAAGAATGGATGATGGTTATATACCTAATTACTAAACTATCCATTTTACTGTTTATTAATAATTTATTTTGGAGGCTAATAAAGTTTTTTAATTGAAATTGAATGGATTTGTTGGATCCATCATTAGTGGAAGGATCCAAAAGAGTGGGCCTAAACCAAGAGCCTTTCCCTCTATCTCTCCTCTCCCTCCTCTTTTTTCTCCAACCAAACAGTGGATTAAGGCTCTCCCCCTCCTCTCTCCTTCTACCCCTCTCCCTCCCTTAACAACTCCCTCCTACCAAACACACTCTAAAGTTATTCTTCCTTTAATGAGCCTTGAATTCTTCTAAGTTTTTCTCATGTCTCGCTTTTTTTGAAAGCCATAACTAGAATCTTAATTTTATTCAACCGTTGTCAATTCATTTTTGTCAAAATATAGTCATTTTGATAACAAATTATTTTCATTCCTAAATGAACACTAGTACAGGGGAAGGTAAGACAATGGTTATCCAAACTATCGTCTAATCTACCGTCGTAGTTTGTGTACACATTAGGCAACATTTAAAACTGTCACATAATGTGTATGTGGACTGGTAAGGGGGCAAATTGCATTATATCATACTATGGTTTCCTAATGCATTTTGCTATTTACATTAGACAACGGTTTGTAATGTTTCGCACTAGTCAAAATGAGACCAGATTTATTTCTTCTATTTATGAATAGCCTTCTAATATTCAATTGTTATAATTCGCCTCACAAAACACTAGTGACATAAAGCAATATTTTATAGAAATTAAAAATAACAAAATTTAACAAAATATAAGTATAAAAAAACATAAGAATTCAATTAAATATTTGGTTTATTTGTTTATGTATTGTACTACATATTCCCTCCATTCCTCAATCACCTCACTCATATGCTCATTTGTATAAAATCTTTGGCTTGTCACGGCTTGTTTCCTCCTCTTTATAATATCAATCATATACTTGAGCATAGAATAACCATATTTTGTTGTTTCTCTCTTGTTAAGGTATAGTTTAAAATGTACCTTAACACAAAAATAGCTGTATTTTTTTGTTTCCTTCTTATTGGGCTATAGTTTAAAATAAGATACAAATAAATATATTAGTTTAAATAACAATTCATGCATTTTTAATTGCAATTCAACAAGTGTATATATATATCTTTCTCGCTCTCTCTATATATATATAGTAGAATGCTTTCCTTTGATCATAAAATTTTAGTAAATCTATGAGGCAGAGTGAAAAAGGCTTGATTTTTTTTTTTTACTTATTTAAGGCCCTAAATACAAGTAGCTAAATTGCAATCAATCAAAAGATATATGCTATAAATTAGCAATAATGGATAATATAGTTAACAAAAATATACTTATAATTGAATCATCCTTCTGAATTTGGGGTGTAGTTATGACCAAGTGGATTCATTCATATTGCCCTATCTTTTTTAAGGTAACTGAGGGCCAATATCCAACGACCCCCACTATTATATGGCATAAAATAATATCGACTGGGTATTCCTTCATCCAAAAACTCACAGAGCATCCTTGCTTGTTATTCAATCGCAACCTCAGCTAGGCCTGGCACATAGGAAGTGATCATCGGATTGATGAACCATGCTTGTTGGGTTAATTTCTGACATGTCAATGGCTCCATAAAAAAACTACATATAAAATACAAATATTGTTAGATGATGACAAGTAACAAGTAAAAAGTAATAAATAAATAAAAGATTGTTTACAATTAATGAAAAATTTAAATATAGTTTTATACCACATGTATGTCATGAAATATGTCACACTAATTTGAGTAAACTTGGTACGCTAATTAATGTCCCTCGACAGTGATAAAATGGAGTGTACCCCTGATCTAGGTGATGTCATGGGACACCATGATTCTAAATATGCTATAGGTGTCCATGGATTGTTTTCAAGTACCTATATAAGCTTCCCATTTTTGGAAGCAATCTCCCAAATCATCTATTGGTTATGTCACATCTATTATATCTTCCTTTTGTTGTCACTTTTCCCCTTCATTTTCTTTCACGACCTTATTAATTGGCTCATCTATTGGCACTATAGGCTCTTTGCCCAACCGATAGTGTTAATCAATCAGAGCTTTGCTAAGTTGACTTAACAACCCAATTTGAATCCCCGTTTTGGGCTAAGCCACATATCCTCCAATAGCGTTGCTCACGACTCTATTTTCTTCCATTGGAAAAGGTAAATGCACATCCCTTATATAACATGTATTAATTGTAATACGTACATTTCCTTCCCCAAGTGCGGTGTAGTGAAGGTCATTCATGGGGAGAGTATCCATCCATGCTTTTCCTCCCCCAACAGTGGTTAACTGAATAACACTAACTTCGTTGGTTGTTGATGGTATTAGAAGAAGGAAAGGTTCACCCTCACCAAGACTTGATGATATCGCCTAGCAGGTGGTTTCGGTGTGATATGAATTGTATAAATTGTCCTTACATTGATGTGTTGTTCCAACGTGGGAGCTACATTTTCTTCCCCATAGGAGGTAAAATTCCTTGTAGCTTGACTTCTCATGATCTATTCTCACTCAAAGAGCATAGACTCTACTATTTCTACCTTTTTACGTAGCTTGGTCACCTCTGTGTTGGAGCTTGACCGGCTAGTGGAACAAAAATACTTGGATTGCTTCACAAAATGAGATTGACCATAAACTAGTCTCAAATGTTCATTATTGTCCAATGTGATGGTTAATATAATACACGTTCTTTGAGATTAGGACATGCCTTGTGACTCTTGTTCTTCATAATCACCTTGTGACTCTTGTTCTTCATAATCATCCTATAGTAACAAGGTTAATAAAAGTTAAAATTAATGTCACTAAATGTAAAATTTTAAACAATATTAATTATATTATTTTAGAAGTTAAAAACATTAAGTAACTCATAATTCGTTCGCTAATCTCTTCACATCTTAGATTTTTAAAAGTTTCATCCTTTTTTTGTCCGATGAACTTTCAAATAATGTGATGAGAAGAAAGCATAGTTATGTTGTGTAGTCTCATTTGTATTAAAAGCTCATGTTACTTAAATTTTATATAAAAATTACAAAGCTTGTAGAAACGAAGTAAGACATCTTATGTACCCTTTCTTGCTCCGCTTTTCAATATTCCTTCTAAATTGACTATTACTTGAGATTGAATTCATCCCTTATCTTGTTGGCTTTTTTCGATATTTCTTTTTGCTCCTCATTAAGCTTGTACTTTACAAACTCCTTCATTGATTTGAACTGTACTTTACAAACTCCCTTCATTGGTCTGAACTAATGGAACGGTAGTTTTTAATTACATGTGCTGGGAGCTTGAAAACATTGGGGTCATTTTTGTGAACTTTAATGATAGCTTTTTTAAGGTTGTATCGAAAGTTGCACACCATCTTAGAGACGTTTGTCATCAACAACTTCCTCATGGTCTCAAGAATAATGAAGGATGTAATAATACCTTGCCAAAAACCTTTCATATTATCCACATTAGTTTTCTCTCTCCAATCCTTTATTGTTATGGGAATGTGCTCTTGAATCAAAACTTTGATATAACTTTGGAGCTCATTTCCTTTTTTTCCCAATACTTTTACCTTTATGGTTGAACTATACTTCTATTTTTTGACCTTTTGACCTTAACCTTAAAACACGTTTCATCAAGGTTGCTCGCCCTTTTCATCCTTATTAGGATTAAGTAGCTCCGTTTTCTGGAGCTTATAATAATCTTGTTGCTTATTCATTTCGTAAACTGCATCAATGAATTCGTTGTCTAACATATTAGATTCTTTTTCAATTTTTCAATCAATAGCCAATAAAAAAGACATATAATCTAATTAATTACAAAATATTTATGATCAACAATATCATTAAATAAATAACTTAAATGAAACAAAAAAACATAATAAGATTTTAAATTTAATGACAATATGCCCCATTTAACATACTAACATACTATTAACATTTATTGAAACCACATATACTAACCTTGAATTAATAATATAAAAAATAATAACTAAAAACTTAAGGAAAAAAACGTTAATAACTTAAACTAATAAAACTAATAACTAAAATATTAACTAAAAT
Organism: Artocarpus hirsutus; assembly: GCA_946598075.1. Taxonomy (NCBI): domain Eukaryota; kingdom Viridiplantae; phylum Streptophyta; class Magnoliopsida; order Rosales; family Moraceae; genus Artocarpus; species Artocarpus hirsutus. The sequence goes on along the minus strand of CAMOHE010049824.1, from coordinate 46,349 downwards.
AACTTAAAACTAAAAATTGAAACCAGTTAAAACTAAAACTAACATAAACTACTAACTGTTAATAACCTTTAATAACAAAAACTAAAAAATTGAAACCAATTAAAACTAAACTAACATAAACTAAGAACTCTTAACAATCTTTAATAACAAAAACTAACAACACTAACTAATAAATAAAACTAAGTAAAATTAATGGAAACTAAAAATATGAGAATAGAAAAACTTACTCGATGACGGAAGGCTCAAGGAGGCAATGGAGTGGTGGCAGACTCAAGGAGGTGACAGGGGTGATGGAGGCAACAGAGTGGTGGCATACAACAATAGACAAGACAAACATAAAAGTAGACGAAGATGAAGACGAGGGCAAGACAAGGTCTGGTTCTTTGGGGACGACGAAGAAGATGGGGGCTAGAACAATAGAGAGAGATGAGAGAATATAAGAAAGTACTTTTCTAGGTTTTACGTGAAGATAAAGGCGAGATGAGGTCCGGTTCTTTTGGGATAACTAAGAAGATGGAGGCTAGAACAATAGAGAGAGATGAGAGAGTAAAGGGAAGTGCTTTTCTGGGTTTTTGGAGCTTAAATTTTTAAAGCATGCGCTTATGATAGCTTATAATATTATTATATGGTGGTTTCTTTAAAACCATCATCTAAAGTGTGGAAAAAAAAATCCAAAATATGAAGTTGTTTATGCCGCATTATTTAGAACGATGGTTTACTATAAACTGTCGTCTAATGAATTAATTGTATTTTTTTTAACTTTAAATTTGAGCATATTCCTGATTTTCTCATCTTCATTTCTTTTTCCAAGGGAATTCTTAAATTCTCTTTCCTTATTCATCTTCGTTTCTTCTTTCTTTTTGAACCCATAAACTTTTTCAATGAATACTTCTAATTATTTCCATTTGACCAAATATATTTTGAATGCCTAATCCTAGGTGACATTTTCCTGACCGCTTTTCGCATTGGTGCAAATATCGTCGTTTTATATCAACCATGGAGATAAAATTTTGCTCTTGACCACCTCCACATCATTCTAAACAAAGACTTCCTTTCATCCATGTTACAGACTTGTCTCATTCACACCCCTAATACTACAACCATGACCAATTTTATCGTGGTTGCCATAGAAAAATACTCTTCATCTCACCATTGTTGTCATTTCCACGCTGGTGGTACAAATCACCCTAATAAGTATGGTCATTTATGAAGGAATCTCCCTTTGCTTTACCCATCTGACTCTTAATCCCGGTGCCTTAGATTTATTAGCTTAGATGATTTTCCTTACCATTTAAAAATATTTTACGTTCTATATAATTATTTCAATAAAAGTTTTAGTTACTATACAATAAGAATGTGATTATTTTTTTTTAAATTTTAGAATCCTTTCTCCATTTTCAATGTCAAAGACTGAATATATCAAAAAAAAAAAAAAAAAAAACCAAGAGTATGTTAGTAGGGATGTGGAAGGGCAGAAAGTTAGACATGATATGACAAAAGGTAAGTATGGCGTAAGAGATGGATTATATGTTTTCTTGAAGTTGTTTGGTATAAGGATAAAGAAAGATAACGGTTGTCAATTTCTTTTGTTTGGTATTAAATAGAATGATTAAAGGAAAGATTGATATTTAATTAAAATAACCATATTTTCCATATGAAAAGCGATTGTTAATATTGAGGGAAAAAAAATTAAAAAAGGATAGTTTTGTAACTGCATATGCATTTTATGCACTCCTCACTCTTTCTATCTAAATAAAGAGGGCTAAAATTTGGTGGATTCAAAGGGCTAGCAAGCTCTTCCCTTTCCTCTCCTTTGAGAAATCCATTGCACTAAATAATGGATTTGTGCTCTACTTAATCAACTTTTGACCCACCCCACCCCATTCCTTTCTCAATCTTTTATACCAAATAGACCCTAAAGTTAATTAGAGCAAGAACTTGGTTTGAATATTGGTTCAAATGAATTTTGTTATAATATTTTCTTTTTATAAAATTTAAATTGCTACAGGGTCTTAGGTTCATACCATTTGTTGGAATTGGCTTCCCAACCTCCCAATAATTTGTTACAGAAAGAGTTCAAAAATCAAAGCAACTCAACACTAATAGTCTAGGGATTAACTGCTAATGACTAAAAATAAGTTAATAAAACTCTCCTTCTATGCAACCCTTGGGTGTTAATTTGGCTCATACCACTTTTGAAGTTAGTTGTTCATATGTATAATTTTGAGGTGAAATTTAAGCTTATAGAGTGTTTAGGAACAAATTTCTAATATCAAAGTTCCAAATGCTATAGTGTAATTACATACTATAGTGTAAAGTAAAAGCATGCTATAGTGTAAAGCTCTCGCATGCTACATTTTTTACGTTTCAACTTTAAGTTCTAACTTGGTTTCCAAACACTCTCTTAAATATCTTGATTGGGAACCTAGTTCTAGTTCATATTGGTTTTACTTTAATATTTTGCTTCCATAGAACTTGAATTGCTATAGTATTTTTGGTCTAAACTGTGTTCCTAAATGGGATATTTTCACAATATTGGTATGTTTGAAATTTAAATATGTAGAAGGAGAAATTTCATGAATTCCATATATAAAAAATTATTATTATTATTATTATTATTATTATTATTATAAATAATACACATGTTTAAGTGTGGCATAAGTTAAACATATAAGATAAATGGTAATGTAGTATAACTTTTTTAAGTGTGGCATAAATAAACACATTTATTAAAAGCATGATAATAGTAACATGTATTTTTTTTTTGAAATAAACATCTAATTTTCTCTACATATATGTAGTATTCTCCTATAGAGTGAATTAACCCGCATGATACTTTTTCACCACCATTATTTTATTCAATCACTTTTTTTTGCTTTATTAGTTTCATACAATTTCTCCTAGCCAAAAAAGCTAAAATACCCTTAGACATATGTTTGCCTAACCCTAATCTAAAATACTTGTAATCAATTATATCTTTATATTCTTTAAAAGTGATCCGTTTCAAACTTTTACATAATAGTGGTAAAATAAAAAAACCATAGAAGTGGTATTTTGCAATTGACCGTTTCCTTTATCACTCGTCAAGTACCTACATGTAAATTAGTTGGGATACCACTTTTTTACTAGTACTATTGCTTTTTGCCATTTTTCTTGATTCATACACACCCCCTTAACTCCCAACACTAGCAACAACGATCATAGCAACACCAACCACCACAACAGCAAACCTAGTGATGCCCACTATGGCACGACTACAACAACGGTGGATACTCGTCTAGAATTGAACTGACGAGTTGCTGAGACGAACAAAGAACGAGAAGGAATAGTCGAACCAACAATTCGATTTGAAGCAACTTCAACACCCTCACTCTACTAACTCCCGAGTCTATTGAGCAAATGATGAGGGAGATGCTTGAGCAAAACACAAAGCTCATGGAAGAAAATATCAATAAGAAAGTCTCAAAGCAACAAGCAAGACCCCAGCATAAGATGATATCTCGAAAAACATTCGAGAAACTCCATTCATGAAGAGGATTACTTCGGTCGTCCCTCCAAAGTATGGTAACCTTGTGTTCACTCGCTTTGATGGAACATCCGATCCAAAAGACTACCTACTGCAATACAAAACGTGGTCACTGTGACAAGTATACCAGACTCGATTCTAGATGAGATGATGTGCAAGCTGTTCACGTAGAGTCTTAAAGGCCCAGCCCTTCATGGTTCAGCAACCTACCCACTAGGTCGATCGACAGCTTTAAGGACTTGGTAGATTCGTTTGTCAAAGACTACTCAGTGCACATCAAACTAGTAAGACTACTAAAGATTTGTGGTTAGTCTTACAAAGCCCAAGAGAGTTGCTATGAGCGTACATTAAAAGATTCAGCAAGGCACTTTCAGATATCTTAGACTTGGAAAATAGAACGGCATAAGAAGCGTTGAAGAAAGGACTCTTACACAAGTCCTCTTTTAAGAGCAATATTTGCTCTGATTACCCCCAAACCATCTAGGAAGCCTTGAACAGGGCAAAAGGATGGATTGATTTGGAGGATGAAAACAAACGATGTGAAAGAGAACTTGTTAGAACCAAAGATCAAAACAGATGGGGCAAAAAGCAGTAAAAACTATGGGTGGATCGAAGAGGATAGACAAAAACACCACCAAAAAGAGAATGGAGGAAGAAAGAAGTGAAGTCGTGGTCCGAGAGCAGGCTTGTTGCCACCGAAATATGCTTTGAGTATATCCTCGATAGAGCTAGTCGCATGGCTAGAACAGAAAGACTACGTTAGATGGCCAAACAAGATGGCTCCAAGTCGGTCCTATAACCAGACAAAATACTACAAGTTCCATCAAGACACAGGGTACCTCATAGTCTACTGCAAAGCTTTGCGGTCTGAAATCATAGAACTGCTCAAGAAAGGACATTAAGGGATTACTTGTCTGAACAAGGAAGATAAGTTTACAGGCTCGATTGAGAGCGAGGAGGATAAAGAGATCATTAGGCTCAAGAGAATACTTCATCACTACCACCTGTAAGGAAAGTAATCGGAGCCATTTGCGAGGGCTCTATTCTTAGTGGTGATTTCGCAAATCAAATGAAGGCTCACCAAAGAAAAGTGTCTCAAGCAAGTACCAGTACCATTACTGATGGATATGGTGAGCACACAATTTCATTTAGAAGTGATGAGGCATTTAGGCTCGATAGTCCACATGATGATGCTTGATAATAAAACTTAATATCGTAAATTGTGAGATCGGGAGAATACTTGTCGATAATGGGAGTTCAGCTAACATTCTTTTCCTTTTAACATTGAAAAAGATGAAAATCAATGAAGAAGAGATTGAGAAATCTACTACCGCGTTAGTTGGTTTTAATAGCGAAGCAACAATAGCTGTCGGTAGCTACCTGTCTATGCAGCAAGTGAAAATAAATTGATGAGCTTCCTCATCATGATTGTCCTTTGGCAAACAACATCATCCTTGGGTGACCTTGGATATTTGCAATGAAAATTGTCGTATCGACTTTTTACCAGTGAATTAGATTTCCAATGAAGCAGGAAATCAAAGAAACACTTAGAAGTCAGGAAGCATTGAGAAGCTACTATGACACTACTATGAAGCAAAAGAAAGCTTTATAGTAATTATAGATTAAACCATCGAATAGATCGAGTAATCAAGACTGCATTGAGTCAGTGTTAGAGCAACTTGATGAAGTCCAAATCGATCCAAAAGACAAGAGACAAATAGTAAAGATCGGATCACAACTTGACGTAGAGGTGAATTCTGTTATTGTTGATTTTTTGAAAGCTAACAATGATTATTGTGCATGGTCTCATGTAGATATGCCCGGAATCTACCCAAGCATAATTTCACATTAGCTTAACGTTGATCCCAACCATCGACCTATGCAACAAAGGAGAATAAAGCTTGGCATTAAGTGAAAGAACATTGTGAAAGATGAAGTAAGAAGGCTACTTGAGGCCGGATTCATTTGTCCTGTTCAATACCCAAATTTGCTCACCAACATTATGACGTTAGAAAGAAAAACTAGAAGTGGCAAATGTACGTAGATTTCACATATTTAAACAAAGCCTGCCCTAAGGATAGTTATCCGCTACTGCATACCAATTGCCTCGTCGATGCAATAGTGGACCATGAGATTTTGAGTTTTCTTGATGCTTTCTTTGGTTACAATCAGATCCTTTTGCATCCAGAAGACCAAAAGAAGACCACCTTCATTACAAAACAAGGGATTTTTTGTTTTACGGTTATGCCTTTCGGATTGAAGAATGTGGGAGCAATTTACCAAAGGTTAGTCAACATGATGTTTAAATAACAGATCTGTAAAATCATGGAAGTCTATGTTGATGATATGTTGGTGAAATTTTGTAAGCTAACCTCCATATTCAACTTTTGCAAGAATGCTTTAACGTTCTCTAAAAATATAACATGAAGCTGAATCTAGAGAAATGCACGTTTGGAGTTGTGAGTGGAATGTTCCTAGGTACCTCATTATGAAGTGAACCCGGATTAGATCGAAGCTTTCCAAATGATGTCATCTCCAAGAAGCAAGTGCAAGATTCAAAAACTTACTGGATGATTTGATGCACTTAGTCGATTCATAGCCTGGTCCTCAGACAAATGCCTCCTATTTTTGTAGCTACTTAAGAAGAACACAAAATTTGATTGGAACGAATGATGCGAGGAAGCATTCCAAGAATTGAAGAGATACTTGTCCACATTGCCGATCTCGTCGAAGCCCAAAGATGGAGAACCAGTCTATCTTTACTTGGCAACTTCAGAAACTATGGTGAGTTCAGCATTGGTCAAAGAGGAAGACGCAATAGAGAAGCCTGTTTTCTTCGTTAGCCACACTATGCTTGATGCAGAAACGAGGTATTCTGTTGTTGAGAAGCTGGCCCTTGCACTTGTCATGTCGGCTCAAAAGCTCCGGCCGTACTTCCAAGGTCATACCATCATGGTACTACCGTCATTCCTGATGCAAGCCATTCTACATAAGCCTGACGTCTTTGGAAGATTGAAGAAATGGGCCATTGAGCTAATAGAGTTTGGCATTGAGTACAGACCCCAGATGGCATTAAAGGCACAGCTGCTCGTAGATTTTGTTGCCGAGTTGCCATACAAGATAGACATTGAAGGACAGAGGAAATGGATCATGTAGGTTGATGGAGCCAGTAATGAAAGAGGATCGACAGTAGGAGTGTTATTGTGATCACCAACAGGTGAAGAGATCGAGCAAAGCTTTCAGTTGGGGTTTAAGGCCACAAACAACGAAGCAAGTATGAGGCCATAATTGCAGGCTTGAGCTTGCTACCGTGCTAGGGGCTCCTGAACTTGTTGTGGAAAGCAATTTCACTTTAGTTGTCAACCAAATAAACAGTGATTACGAAGCATGAGACAAAAATATGATTTCTTATCTAAATCTAGTAAACAAGCTCAAGGCCCAATTTGACAACTTTAAGGTGAAACACATTCCTCGAGAAAAAACACTAGAGCAGATGCACTCACCAATTTAGGATCGTCTATCTGAGTTAACGAAAGGAGAATTATCCATTTAGAGCATATTGACCGACCAAGCATCAAATTGATAGAAGAAGTGAATTACGTGGACCTTAGAGATGCTTGGTGAACTCCCATTGAGATGTACATACGTGATGGTGGCTACCTAAAGACAAGCAGGTTGCAAGGAAGATCAAAGTTCAAGTTGCAAGGTACTGCTTATTCAATGAGAAGCTTTATAGGTGTTCCTTCACAGGTCCTTATCTCCATTACCTTAGGAAAGATGAAGTAGAAAAGGTTGTCAGGGAAGTGCATGAAGGCTCGTGTGGCAACCACTTGGGGGAAGGATCCTTGTGTAACAAAGTTAGAAGGTAGGACTTTTATTGGCCCACCATGCAAAGCGATTGCAAGAGCTTCGCCAAAAAGTGTGATAGTTGCCAGAGGCATGCACCTACCATCCGTCAACCTGCTGAGGAGCTCTCTTCAGTCAGCTCATTGTACCTTTTCATAAAGTACTCCATGGATATCGTTGGACCATTCCCTCCTGCCCTGGGATAGGTTAAGTATCTTTTTGTCCTTATAGATTATTTCTCTAAATGGGTCGAAGTCGAAGCTTTTGCAAATATTAAAGAGTGAGATGTCGAAAGATTCATATGGAGAAATATTATCTATCTATTTAGGGTACCTAGAGAAATTGTCACTGACAATGGCTAACAGTTAATTTTTGCGTCCTTCAAAAAGTGTTGTCATGAATGGATATTGTTTTGAGTTTCTCTACACCAAGATACCCGCAAGGGAATGGGCAAGCAAAAGCGACGAACAAGATGATCATGAAGAACCTCAAGAAGAAACTGGAGGCCAGAGAAGGGTGTTGGGTCAAGGAACTCCCTAAGGTGTTGTGGACCTATCGAACAACGCTGAGGCAAGCAACTGGCGAATCCCTATTTTCCTTTGTATATAGGACTGAAGTGGTCATTCCCGCAAAAGTAGTTGCTCGAGATCTTCAAGTCGAATATTTGCTCCTAAACAAAGCAAAGAATGAAGAAATGATATGGGATGCATTGGATCTAATAGGCAAAATAAGGGACAACGCGTTTTATCGCCTCGGTTGTTATCAGTAAGCAGTCGCCAGGTACTATAACCAGAAGGTGAAAATTAGGAAGTTCTAGGAGTAGGACCTTGTACTTAGAAAAGTCTTCCAAAACACGAAGGAAGCCTATGTAGGGAAGTTGGCAGCCAATTGGGAAGGCTCATATCAAATCCAAGCCATTGTTCAAGACAGGGTTTACAAGTTAGAGAAACTAGACGGTTTGATCATCAGCAAAAGCTGGAATGCCCACTATTTGCAGAAATACTACGTCTAACTCACTCTTAACATTCTCCCTTTTAGGTTTAATATTTTTCTATTTAATGTAATTGAACTACATTCGGCTTGAACCCTGCACATGGGTATATAGGCAACTCATGGATTATAAATGTGTATAGCCGCATTATTATTTCAAACACTATTTTCCCAGGATTGCCGTCATGTTTCCTAATCAACTTGCTTGATTTCAACTATGCGTCGCATTATCATCAGTCCCAACTTTAGACTCGATCAACTTGCCTCGAGTTTGATCTCAAATTGCCATCATCATGGCTCGGTCTTAACTCTATACTCGATCAACTCACCCTGAGTTTGATCTCAAATCACCATCATCATGGCTCGATCCCAACTTCAGACTCGATTAACTTGCCTCGAGTTCGATCTTAAATCGCCATCATCATAGCTCTGGACTCGATTAACTCGTTCCAAGTTCGATCTTAAATTGCCTTCATCATAGGTCAATCCTAACTCTAGACTCGATCAACTCGCCCCAAGTTCAATCTTAAATCACCATCATCATGGCTCAGTCCTAACACTAAACTCGATCGACTAGCCCCGAGTGTAATCTTAAATTGCCATCATCATCGCTCAGTCCAAACTCTAGATTTAACCAACTTGCCTCGAGTTTGATTTTACATCACCATCATCATGGCTCAAACCCATACCGTCGACTTCGAGGTACAATTGGTTATTTCAAACTTGATCATATACCACCTTCACGGCTTGCCATTTTGAGGTTTTTTATCAGCACGCCAAATAATTTGTTTATTCATTAACATTATGGTTCATTACCGATTGAATTGATTTGTCAGTATTCGCCCTCACTTTCAAATCAATAGTTGTTTTACTCATGTTATACAACTGTGGTGTAGGTTCTTTTAAGTTTGATTTGGACAGTTGGAATTATCGTTCAATTCCCATTATTGTTCAGCTTAACAAATTCAAAGTTTAATTATTTTTAAAGAGTTAAATTTCAAGGAAGCATCAATATTAACGAAAGAACAATGACCAATTTTATTCGATATTTGAAGTAAAGCAAAAATGGTTTGATATAAATTGTTCAAATAAAGGTTCCAACATATTGTTCAAATACTTCAAAACAAATCCAATCTATGCGACTTCTCCCTCGGCCATTCCATCATTTTCCCCTTTGACTTGAATGGATGGGGCCTCGACTACTTGTTCATTCTCCATCGACGCATTGACTATCGAGTCTGGAGCAGAAGACTCGACCCTATCCTGCTTGTGAACTGCCTCGCTCGCATCGACTTCCTCCATATCAGATTCATCATTAGACATCAGCTCCTCAAGCTTTGAAATTTCTTTCTCAATGGCTGGGCCTCTTAGTTTACCCGACATGAACTCTCTTAATGTCTTGAGCCTAGTTGTAAGGGAGGACTTGCTATGAATATCGAGGAGTTGCTCCTTGATCTCTTCAATCTCATGGTCCTTGGCCTTCATCGCTTTGTTAAATTGGCAACCTTCTTCTCCTCTAGATGAAGGCTACTGCCTAAATTGAGGACCTTTTATTTGAGCTCGTCAAAGCATCGATGGAATCGTTCAGCTCTCTCTTCTTATCGTCCCTTTTAGATTCGGCCTCTTTAAGTTTTTATTCAAGCTCCCTAGTTCTTAGAATTGATTACTTGTATTTATAAGTAGCTTTATTCACAAAAATGTTGTGAAGCTAAAGGGCCTGAATAACAGAATGGCTTAGTATGAATCGATGATAGAGCAAATTTAGTTAATTTTAGGAATTGATGCCTTACCTGTCCAAGGGCCAAAGTGGATTCGTTATTTAGCCCAGTGAATGACTTCCCACCAAAAGTGTCCTCGTCTAGCATGAAGTTCAAGCTCTTCGATGCTCTTAATGCTACCTCCTTGTCCTAGAGGATGCTGGCTTTTTCTACAACATCGAAGGTATTATCAGTAATCCTCGTCTCGATGTCTTCAATGGAAGTAGAAGGCTTTGTCCCTTTCCTTTTCTTTGACACTTGGGCTGAATGTCAAATGGTGGTGGTGGTGGGAAATTTGAATTTTCAACTAAAGGAGTCGATTCTTCTCGGACAAAAGGTTTGCTGCTGTCACCCTTCCTTTTCTTTTTGGTTTTAGGTTTCTCAGCAACCCTTCTCTTTCTAGCTTCATCAAGTGAGGGTAACGTGAACTTCATGGCTAATAATGCGGCATCTGTAAGACAAGCGTCTTTGGCAGAGAGAGAAGTAATGAATTTTTGATACATCGTATAGCTGCTAAAGTGCACTGCTGCAAACAAAGACCCAATTGACTTGGTTTTAGAAGCGAACAAGAATACCTATCGAGATTTCTCTAAACCTTTTCCAAAGGGATGCCTTTCCAAGTCAATTAGGGTGTGAAATTTTGGTCCAGGTCTGTCCTTTCAAAGCGAAAAAGGCTTCGAGCCTTACACGAAACTTCTATCCAATGGGGGCTGGATGGTTCAACTCGTAATTTGCAAAAAGGCAATGTTAAGGATTAGTTGGAATTATAGCTTAAAATAAATATGAAGTGTTGGTACTTACCAATGTGGTCGAACATGAAAGGAAAAGTAAATCAAGTGGTCAACTCGACTGAATCACGGTTTATCGACATGAAGAAATATTTCTCCTCCCAATATCTATTCGCATTAACAAACTCAAAAATAGGTTGCTTCAATTGCTGACACATGAAGTAAAAGCGACCATTGTTCTTATTGTTCAGCTTCAAGAAGTAGCATCAAAGAAACTCGTGGATATCAAAATCGATGCCAACTTCTTCGATAAGCGCCATGAGGTCGATTAGGAGCCGCACCCCATTTGGCATAATCTGAGTCATGGAGATATCATAGTGATTAACGATCTCTAGCATAAACTTTGGGATTGGCAATCGAAGTCTGAGATTGAACCACTTCGTATATACTCAAAACCAGTTGTCATTTTGCATGTCAGTTTGCTCCTTCGGATAGGGCAGTCGGATGTCAACTGAAGATAGAATTCCATACTTCGACCTGATTGTTAATAAGTCTTCCTTGGTTAAAATCAAATTTGGATTTTTTGAAAAGAATGAAACTCCTTTTGTTGGAGAAACGTATTTCCTCTTTTTGAGTGCTTTGATTTGATCGACTCGAATCGAATGCCATGCAAGCCTATTTCTTTTTTCTGCTGGGTTCATTACTTCTCTGCTGGTCCTAGCACTGCTAATCTTGGAGTTCCATTTGATTCTGGATTGCTCTCGAATCCATTTGTTGACTTCCCTATCGTCACTGCTAGACCACAGATCCTCACCACGACTCGAACTTGAACTGACATTTATGGCCTTCAAGATCTTTTCTAAAAGTAGATTCCTACAGGGAAATCTCGGGCTTCAAAGATCTAAGGGCTAAAAGTTCCTAAAATCTGAAGAATCTTAGAAGTTCTAAAAGGTTCTAAACTTAAGAGAGCCAAACAGGTGAGAAATCATAAATTTTCTTGGAAAATGGGATGAAAATGGCATCAAAATGTTTGAAATTCAAAGAGGAATGAACTTATGGAAAGAAAAATCGCAAGAAAATAAATAAAAAAGAAAGGAATCTTGCCTGAGAATCGCTAGAAAGCTCCAAAAAACATAGGAAAATCACCTTGAGTTCAAAGAAGAAGAAGTAAATGAAGAGGAAAGAGAAAGTGTGCTTTATATACTGCCTGAAGAAGTCTAGTCAATGGTTGAGATCAATTTAAGACAAGTTAATTTGAAGGCTAAGATTTCTCATCTTTCAAGTTCCCGTTCAAACTAAGGCGATGTCTTTTCGAATCAAGTACATACATCAGCGCTACAAAGATATTTTGGAGCCTTCCAATCATATTGTTACACGTGTTATGGGTAGTTGAATATTGCAATTTCTCAAGGAAGAGTGATGATTCAAGTGTGAATGCAAAATTTCGATCAGGATGACGTGTCGTTGAATTGAAGCTTAAGATCTAATCATTCCTGTAGTTGATTAAATCGACTAAGGAGTAGGGGTAACTATTCGGGTACAATTTAGTCAGACCCAAATTTTCTAAAGGCTTAAAATGATGGCCCATTATTACAATTAGAGTGAGACGAACAGAACCAGGCGACTCCGTTATTCGACACAAAAATAACATATGAATGGGATTAAGACTTTGATGGGATTGATTGGTTCGATCCCGTATATAATCGATATGTATTATTCGGATTATACTGTTAACGAGGGTTTGTGTCCTGGTTTGCTTCTCGAGTATCTATTCGATGGAATCGATTGGTATAAATTGGCAGCTGTGAGCATATCTATCCATAAACTGAAACGTGAAGAGAGCATGATTCTTGTAGCCACTCACAGACCGATGTGTGTCCCACTATTGCGGTTACCTCTAGCATCATTACTCCACTCCGCCAGTTAGTTGGAAGCCATGACTAACTTTATTCTCTATATAAGGAGATACCGTCTTTAAATTGTACATACAAGAAAACATCATATACAGAAACCATGTCAAATTTACTTCTTATTTTCCACCCTTGTAAGCTGTAGTCTCTGAATTCATATAATAGTGAAGAATAGTGGACGTAGCTCTCTTTATAGAGTGAACTACTATAAATCTATGTGTGTGATATCTTTTATTTCTTATGCATTATCTTACTTCAAACAATTTCAATTTGTCAATCGTTTTCTACAATTAATCTAATTGGTTTCTTTTGAAGCTAACAAATCCAAATAATGGTAATTTGAGGGCCCAAATCTATTAAAAAGAGTATGGTAATCTAGATTAATGCATTTTGTATTTGATTGTAGATCCAACGTCTACATTGACTAAGTTTAAAACGTGATATAATTTCTTAAAACTTATTCTTAAAAAAAAAATAACATAACAATAACTTGGTAAAACTTAATCTTTTAAAACTAGCATTCTAATTTTCTTAAATATTATTCTTTTACTAATTTTCTTAATTTAAAATAAAACTTAAAATCATTTCTAAAACTAAATATCGTTATAATTTCTTACTAGAAAATTTACGTGCATTTGTTGCATTTTTTGTTGGCACATCTATATCTATTTTTGTTGAATGTCTTAAACCCTATTTAAATATGAGGTCCAATGACTAGAACCTCGATCTCTAGAGCTCATTTCGTAATACTACTTAATTATTTACACATATAAAATTTTATTGAAGAAAACATAATGCGAAAAATATATTTTTGCATCAGCGGTATCCATTCTTATCTCCAACATCTATCTGCTGCTTGCCATTGCCTAATCAAGTAATGCTGACAAGTTCTTTACCTATAGTATGAACACACTTAAATGAGCTTTCACTTAGCAAGTACGAAGTTCAACTCACAAAACAATTTAAAGATCATATAAAAATATGCATGATCATTTTATGCTAACTTATTGACTCACTTTATGCTTAGTTATCTAAGTCTTATCTTACCTTAATGATTAGGCCCAGATGATCATACTGACTATGCGCCATTCTCGAGAAGTTAAGGTTTGCGAGGTACCAACAATATTGAGATTATAAATTGTCTTATGATCATTAGGAAATTAGGATTTGCAAGGTTCTGACAACATCGTGATCTTTTTTTTTTTTAACTTGAGCCTCACCGTAGGTCGAGAGCTCGGTACGACACCTTTAATTTATCTTATTAGTTTCACTTGTCTTATTATGTGTATGCAGTATGACATGTTACTACATAGTATTATATACCAATATTAAAACATGCTTAACTGAAAGTGAGTAATAGTATATTTTAATATAACTATTATGTGTATGCAGTATGACATGTTACTACAGAGTATTATATACCAATATTAAAACATGCTTAACTGAAAGTGAGTAACAGTATATTTTAATATAACACACATCACATATTATTTATGACCTAACAAGATACAAACACAGCATATCTTTGCTAAGTAAGTATGACCTAACAGAATATCGTAGGGTATAACGTTGCACATGCATTTCATAATTTTAGAAATTATGTAAAACATTTTATTTGAAACTATTAATATTGTAGACGAGATTCTTACTTACCTGTTTTCTTATAGTATGTATCTCTATTAGCCTTGACTTTGTTATCTTCTATCGAAAACAATTCTGTGTAAAACACTCATTAAGAGTGTGTAAAAATAACTTTATTTTATGTTATTAAATTTTAGCATAATCGCAAACATTTAGATCATTACATTATATCGTATTTCCTTTTATCAATGGATCATAAAATTGTTACTTCATTTACAAGGATTAATTATTTAATTAAATTCTCATAATATTTAATTTTCTTTAATTGCCTTTAATTTGTATTAAGATTGATAATTAATTAAATCACAATAATTAATTAGCTATCTTATCGTTACTAAGTTTCTATGACCTAAAAACTTCCTAAATTTATGGTTCTTAAACTAAATTTATGGTTCTTAAACTAAGTTATAATTAACCAATTTCTTAGTTCATTTAGTGGGCTCGTGATTGGTTCAAAGCCCATTAAGCCTAAAAATGATCCTAAAACGTTCTATATGTTGTACCGTTAAAACTATGACCCAAGTGGCTTTTTGGACTGAGGTGGGTGTTGGACCTGTGTCTACCGTCGAAATGTTAAAAATCTAGTGTGTTGGCTTTTTACAATAGTCGTTTTAACATTCACATAAAACTGTTAAAGTTTTGTGACATAGAATTGCGCTTTAATTATATTAATTTAGCTCAAATTTTTATATCAAAATCACGCTTTAAAATTTTGTTCGAAAATGATAAAACATTAAATCTAAGGCTCACATAGTTTGTCATGAGTGCCATAATTTCTTGGTTTGTCAAAAAACAAGATTCTATAGCCACACGAACATCGTTTGTAAAAACTAGTACCAAGGAGTATTTTTGTGATTAGTTTTAAAAAATTACCGTGAAACTATATGTTAAAGATGATTTTTTCTTTTAAAGTTTTTCTTCAATGAAGGTTATTTGTTTTAAATATGCAGTTTAATAACTTCCATGCTCATCTAAAAGTCTCGATTACTGTCCATAGCATATTTGTTTTCCAGCTAAATTTTGCAAATTTTATCAATTAAAAAGTTTCCACTGCTTTTATAAATCCCAATTAAATCATTTTAGAGGTAGATTTTTACAAAACTTTCTTCATGAAAGTTCTTCATTTTGTCGAAAGCTAAAACTTTCATGTTTGGCAAAAATCGCTATTTAGCCTCAAAATGACTCAAAACTTTGAAAAATTGTTTCAGCCTGAAAATATAGATTTTTGGAAATCATCTATAACTGTATTTTAGAGGCAAATTTTGAAAAAAAATTTCTCCATAAAATTGTCCACCTCGTCGAAAACTAGAACTTTTATGTTTAGTGAAACTTAAAATTCGGACCTAAAATAACCCGAAATTTGCTTACTCATAAAGTTTTGTTCAAAACATCAAAATGTAAAAGTTCTGTGCTTGAAAAAAGCTTTAAAATTCGACTCTAAGGCTTTTGCTTTCATGATCAAAATTTGTAGAGAATTTTCTACAACATCAAATGTGCACCAACCTAAACTAAGCTTACATAACTTAACTTATTACAACAAAATATCTATCAAACCTCACCAAACAAGATAAATAAAAATTATTACATACCATTTTTTTTACTAAAACTTAACTCATAAAAATCTAAACTTTGAATGAACTAAAGGATTTAAAGAGGAAAGTTAAGAATTTTATCCTTGAAGACACTTCCTTGATGATTTCCTCAAGAAAAGCCTATTCTTCCTCCTTTTTTTATTGTTTCAAACACTACAAGCACAAACTTTTCTACATAAAAAATCTAATCTTGTTTTATCTACGTAAATAAAAAGAAAGGATTGGAATTTACCCATGATGATCATCATAAAAATTTCAACTTTCTCCTCCTTCTTCTAATTCCTTCTATCTCTTCTCTTTCTTTCTTTGGTTAGTGATTTTCTTATAGTGGAATGGAAGGAAAATCTTTGGAGAAGAAGCTTAGGGAAAATTGGTTCTTTAAGGAAGAAATAAGAAGAAAATTTTATTGGAAAACCTTGTGTTGGACCCGGTTGTGGAGAGTTAAAAAGAGAGGAAAAATTTCTTGGAAAATCCTTGAGTTAAGCTAGGTTTTGGGAAAGGAAATGGAAGAAAAATTTTAGAGAATCCTCTTAGAGCACAACTGGTTTTGGGACATTGGAGAAGACTGAAAACGAAGGAAAATTGGGTTTTGTGCAAGTATACATATACATATATATATATATATATATATATAGACTAAGGGCTAATCTAATCACTCCACCTAACTTATGTCTAATTAAGATCTTAATTGACTTTGATGGAGTTAAATTTTAGGCTCAAATTCTCTAATTGTGGCTCCAATACTTAATGAAGGTGGGTAGGCTTTTTTTCTTATAATTATACCAAGGACAACATCAAATCAAGCTTAATCCATGGTCAAATCTAGTCCTTAAAACTTATCCTCCTAGTTCTCATTAAGTGGATGACTCTTGTACCGTCGGAGGACGGCTAACTTAGCTGATAGGAAAATCTAATTTCTAATAGGCCCTTATTCAATTTATAAATATAGTTAGATATTAATCACAATGTAAATCGATACCGATATATGTTTTAATCGCATGTCCAGTTTTTACTGTTTTTAGTCTTAAAATTATTTATAGATTTAATAAAAATCTAGATTTGCCTTTTCTGCATCTAAACTCAATAATGGCCTAGTTTTGTAGTAGTGTTAATTTCTGAGTTCTCATAGGATTTTCTACTGAAATTGCTATTTGTGTAAGTCCGTTTTAATTTAATTAACAATTAAGGACTTTTTGAGCTTTAGAGTGTTTCTTGATACACTGTTAACATCGTACTGCACTTAAAAACTCTTATTATTAAAATTCTCAAGTTATTTACAAATTGAAATTTTTGCTTTAAATCATAATAGAATTGATCAGGCGAATTATTTAATCACGAAAGAGAATAAATTTAACCTTAACATTCATTATAGGATTCTGGAATATTTATATTAATTCCTTAAATTCTTTAGTCATAAAATTAAACACGATATTATCTAGGAAAATTCTTAACTTAGATATGTAAACTACAATATTTAATTCTAGGATTTTCTCAGCACTTACTAATATAAACTAAGTTCTTTGTGCTTGTAATGTTAGTTCCTTAATTTCACTAATAAGAAACTCTTTAAATTAAATAAGAGCTTACTAATCTCGCTTAACTCCGTTAAAGTGTCTATACATACACCTTTAATGTAGTACTCATACTTGAAATTCTAATCTATTAAATCTAAGGTTTCTCGCTGATTAATTCCATTCAACTTTAACTTTAAGATGAAAGGTTTTTCAATCTTAAACTATTTCCTTAAAATATCCTTGTAACGCTTAACAATATTGTATACTATCGAATTCACTCTAATTATAGAGTTGTGCAAATTTAAGTTGAATTTCCATGTTAAGTATTTAGGTTTTTTGAGAAAACCCTTGACTTAAATTCTTGAATTCTATAAAACATAATTAATCTAATGCTTAGCTATTGGACTTAAATTTTGTTCAAACTGTCAAAAATGTTTTGACTTGTCTAAAGTCAATTATTTTCTTAGATTTTCACGCTCTCTCATAAACTTTTTTCATATTTCTTACCGGAACCTAAATTTATAAGTTCTAAACTTATATTTTCTTATGAACCTTGCAGCATAGTTATGAACAAAATCCTTAGTTAATTATACCTAATAATTTTTATATTTTCCTGGTCATTACATCGGTGGGACATGTTGCATGTCTTTTCGAGACATTTTTTTGTGTCCTTCTAAGATATTTTATGACGTCCTTATGAGACAAGACACGTCCCGGTTGGGCATAGAAAATGTCCCAATGAGTCATTTTTTCTTTCCTCTTTTTTTTTCCTCTTATTTCTCTTTCTTCTTCTTTCCTCACCTGCACCAGCAACGCCGCTGGCACCACCAACACTTCGATTCAACAACAAAAACAACAATTGCAACAACATAAACAAATATCCAAAACCTTGAAATTAGATGTATTAGGCATCCTCCAACTGGACTATTGATCATGTCAACCATGTCGCATTAGACAAATTAATAGTCCAGAGACATTAACCTTATTCAATAGTAATAATCGAAGTTTCAACTAAACCAACCATTGATCATCGATAATTTTTTATGATATTATTAACAGCTCCGAAAATAAATTCCCATAGGATTCAGGCAACCATAGCCATTCCTATAACCCTTCGGGTCCTTGATGCAACTCTCTGTTGGGGAATTAGGCACCTTTTAATTATAAGGATCACAAGAACAAATAATTACAGAAAAGAAATTAGAGAAAAGAAGAAAAGAGAGACACCAAAGTTTTATACAGGTTCGTCCAAATTGGAGACTACGTCCTGCTTCTGCCCGTTGTAGATTCTACTATGATGAAGGAGATTATAAATTATAAGAGAAATTTTATCACACATTCTCAAATAGTGTTTCCTAAATCTCTCTTCTACCTAGCACCCTTTGTTGTGGAAATTTTTTTCTCTCAACAATGGAGCTCTCACATAAAATATGCCTCACATAAAATAATGCCACTCATCCTCAAACCTAGCCACCTTATGTCTATTTCTACCCCAAAGAAGAGAAAAATAACAATTAATGAGAAACCCCTAGTAGTTTCCTGTTTTTGGGCCTTTAAAACATGACTTTTACATAGAAAAATCGTAAAAAGACAGATTCTAGGCATTGCAGCGCTCAAAACTGACGCCGCAGCATTAGTTGAACTTTGGTTGGGTGCCGTGGCCCTCGTTTTGGGTGCTGCGGCTCCCAACCACTGCCCCCTTTCTTTTTTTTTTCTTCTCCTTGCTTTGCTAGGTGTTGATTTGGCTCCACATTACAACAATCTCCTACTTAGAGACTAATCAATCACAATGTCTCTAACTGCAATGACAGCAACTTCTCACGCCTCACGGAGAAGTCCAACTGAAGTTGCACACAACTTCAGTTTCTCAATCGAAACCGTCTTGGTGAGCATATCTACTCTGACTCACAAGAATCTTCTCAAGCTTTAGCACCCCATCTTCCAAAGCTGACCTGATGAAGTGATATCGCAATTGTATATGGTTCATCCTAGCATGAAATGCGGAATTTTTTGCCAAGTGAATGGCTTTTTGACTATCATTGTGTAATGCACTCCTTTCTTGCTTGTGACCCATATCTTCCAGAAACGACTGCAACCAAATCATCTTCTTGCTCGCTTTTATCATTGCCACATACTCTGCTTCTGTTGTAGAGAGTGCAACTATCTTTTGCAACTTCGAGACCCAACTAATTGCAGTGCCACCCAAAGTGTAGACATAACCGGTGGTGCTCTTTTTGCCATCAATATCTCCAGCCATATCAGCATTTACATAGCCCTGTAGTCCTAAGTTTGACTCCTTGAAACATAGTGCTAAACCTACAGTACCTCTCAGATATCCGAGAATCCACTTCACTGCCTCCTAATGTTGCTTGCCTGGATTGCTCATGTACCTACTCATAACTCCCACTGCATGTGCAATGTTCGGTCTGGTATAAACCATGGCATACGTAAGACTGCCTATTGCTGAAGCATAAGGCACCTTGGCCATGTGGTCTTGCTCCTGCTCTATGGTCGGTGATTGCTCCTTTGATAACTTGAAGTGACTGGCTAAAGGAGTACTCACAGGCTTCGCATTACTCATGTTGAATCTACTAAGCACCTTTTTAACATATTCTTCTTGTGACAATTTTAGACCATTATTGTTCCTCATTATTCTCATCCCAAGAATTTGTTTTGCAGCACCCAAATCCTTCATTGCAAACTCCTTAGACAGCTCCTTCTTCAGCTTGTCAATCTCCTGTTTGCAACCTCCTTCTATCAGCATGTCATCGACATATAGCAACCATATAACATGGAAGTCACCAAAATTCTTCACATAACAACAGTGATCTCCCTGATATCTTAAGAAACCATTGCTACACATAAACCTGTCAAACTTCTTATACTACTGCCTGGGAGCTTGTTTGGGGCCATACAAACTCTTTTGAAGTTTGCACACCAAGTTCTCCTTACCCGGCACTTCGAAATCTTATGGCTGCTTTATGTAGATCTCCTCCTCCAAATCACCATGGAGACAAGTTGTCTTAACTTCCAACTGTTCCAAGAACAAGTCCTCATTTGCCACTAGCGCAAGTACCATCCTGATCGTGGTTAATTTCACCATTAGAGAGAAAATCTCGTTAAAGTCGATGCCCTCTTTCTGTTGAAAGCCTTTTACGACCAGCCTTACCTTGTACCGTTTGCTACCATCACTTTCATCTCTTATCTGGTATACCCATTTATTATTTAATGCCTTTTTGCCTTGTGGTAACTCTGCCAGTTGCCATGTCTGATTGGACATTAAAGAATCCATCTCATCCCTCATGGCTGACTCTTACTTAACGAATCTTTAGCCTACATGGCTTCATTATAACTCTCGTTCACCTTTGTCGGTCAACAAGATGTAATGCAAAGAAGGGAAGTACCTCTGTGGCGGTCTGAAATTCTTGCTTGATCTCTTAACTAGAGTGGCAAGAGTACTGTGGTTTCCATCTAGAGCTATATTTTCTTGATCTTCAACCTTTAGATTTTGCACCTCCACTTTAGGAAGATCCTTCAATGGAATCACCTTGGTTTCTTATCTTCAGAACCTGAACTTCTAGTGTCACTGCTATCTCTGTCCTTATACAGAAGACCTTCATTGAGGATCACATCCTTGCTCTGATAATCTTTCGATTCTGGTCATCCCAGAAATGATAACCAAACTTTAGTCCACCATAGCCAACCAGAAAATACTTCTTTGACTTTGCATCAAGTTCACTTCTAGTACTAGGATTAACATGAGCATAGGAAACACAACCAAATACTCTCAAGTAAGAAAGATTAACCTTTTACCGCTCTAGACTTCTTCTAGTAGTTTGAACTTCAATGGTGTAGATGGACTTTTATTGATCAGATGAGCTGTTGTATTAATGGCCTCAGCCCAAAATGACTTTGGCAGCCTCGCATTCAACCTCATGCTTTTGGCATGCTCGCTCAGAGTTTTATTCATCCTTTCAGTTACACCATTCTATTGTGGTTCCCCTAGAATAGTTTTCTTCATCTTTATTCCATTCTTGACACAGTACCACTTGAAGTCATCATCAAGTACTCTCCTCCATTGTCAGACTGCAAGCACTTCACCTTCAAATCTGTCTTGTTCTCCACCATGGCTCTTCATATCTTGAAAGCATCAAAGACAACAGATTTGTTTATCAAAAAGTAAACCCATACCTTCCTGCTTGAGTCATCAATGAATGTCACATAGTAATTAGCGCTACCAAGGGAAGTCACCATCGTAGGTCCCCACACATCAGTGTGAACTAGCTCCAACTTCTTGGACTTAGGCACTCTACCTATTTTTGAGAAACTGACCTTCTTCTGTTTGCTAAAGATGTAAGCTTCACACAAACTATGATCAACAGTTTTCAATCTCGGTAGCTTTTCTTTACAGTGAAGCACCTTTATTTCCTTCTCATTTATGTGACCAAGCCTATGATGCCATAGCTCAGTGTTGGCAGTAGAGTCAGTAACTGCTATGGTATCTCTACAATTAGAGTTAATGCTGAGAGTTCTTGCCTTGTGTCCTCGAACAGCAACCATCGCTCCTTTAGTGACTTTCCAACCTCCATAACTGAAGGTTACTTTATGTCCTTCGTCATCTAGTTGCTTTATCGAAATCAAATTGTGCATCAGCTTAGGTACATGTCTCACCTTCTAAATCTTCCACACAGACCCATTAGGCATTTTCAAACTAACATCTCCAATGCCAACAATGTCCAAAGGTTCACCATTTGTAAGGTAATGCTTATCATGATTTCTGGCAACGTAATTCTCTAGGACATGACGGTGTGCAGTGGTGTGGAATGATGCTCCTAAATCTATCACCCATGAATCAAGGGAATTGTCGACAAACAAGAATAAGGCATCCTATGCCTCTTCAATGGCAACGTTAGCAGTGTCATTATTCTTGTCTACATTCTTCCTTGAAGCCTTGCAATTCTTTTTCAAGTGGTTGGTTCTCCCACAATTCCAACACTCCATACTCCTACCGTTTCTCAACTTGCTTCTCTCATTCCTCGACTTGCCTCTCCTGCCATTATCCCTGTTGGAATGTCTCTCAAGTTTCCTACCTCTATTATCAACATTAAGGGCTGAGTTCGACGTAGAGGCTTTACCTGAATCCTTCCTGCGAACTTCTTCTACTAGAATAGAGTTTCTGACATCAACAAACTTCAGTTTTTTATTCCCAATTGAATTGGTAATGGCCACCCTCATGGGTTCCCAACTATTCGATAACGAGGCCAAGAGGATTAGGGCATTAATCTTATCATCAAATTTAATCTTTACTGAGACCAATTGGTTCAGGACGGTGTTGAAATTATTCAGATGCTCTACCACCGAGGCACCTTCAGGCATTTTTAAATTAAAGGCTTCTTCATGAGGTGTACCTTGTTATTGGCTGAGGGCTTCTCACACATCTCTAACAGAGCCTTCATCATCCCTGTTGCAGTATTCTCCTTTGCAACGTTGTGGGCCACATTTTTTGACAGGGTTAAACAAATCAGACCCAGTACCTGTCTATCAAGGAGATTCCACTCCTCATCCTTCCTACCTTTGGGCTTATTACCTAAAGGCAAGTGCAGTTTCCTGCTATAGAGGTAGTCTTCCACTTGCATCCTCTAATAAGAAAAATCCGAACCATCAAATTTGGTGATACCGACTGCCAAATCTTCTTCTCCCGTCATCATTCTTGATCCAAACCTCCACTCTGATACCACTTGTTGGGGAATTAGGCACCTCCTAATTCTAAGGATTGCAAGAACAAATAATTGTAGAAAAGAAATTGGAGAAAAGAAGAAAAGAGAGACACCAAATTTTTATACAAGCTTGTCCAAATTCGAGACTACGTTCTGTTTTTGCTCGCTGCAGATTGCACTATGATGAAGGAGATTACAAGATTACAGGAGAAATTTTATCACACACTCTCAAATAGTGTTTTTCAAATCTCTCTTCTCCCTAGCACCCTTTGTGGGAATTTTTTTCTCTCAACAATGGAGCCTTCACACAAAATATATCTCACACAAAATAATGCCACTCACCCTCAAACCTAGCCACCTTATGTCTATTTATACCCCAAAGAAGAGAAAAAATAGCAACTAATAAGAAACCCTAGTAGTTTCCCAATTTTGGGCCTTTAAAACACGACTTTTACATAGAAGAATTGCAAAAAGATAGACTCTAGGTGCCGCGAAGCTCAAAACTGGTGCCGCGGCGCTGGTTGAACTTCAGGCGGGGGCCACGACCCTCATTTTGGGCCCTGCAGCGCCAGGCCACTGCCCCCCTTTCTTTTTTTTTTTTTTTGTTCTCCTTGCTCTGCTAGGTGTTGATTTGGCTCCACATTACAACACTCTCACCAGGATAGTTTTTTCCATACATATCTATATTTTCAATAAAAATGCATATCAATGGTTAATCGGGGTTTTGTTGACGCATTACCAAAACTTCAACTGGACTATTAATAATGTTAATCAATTGTTGGCATAAGCTTGTCACAATGGTTATTTAATTTGTCACAAAATCGCGATGCTGCATTGTAGCCGATGGCGTGGGTGCTAGAGAAGACAATGAAGACGGAGGGAAGTGCCATTCTCCACATCATCTATGGCTGAATCTGTTCTTCCACCTCCTTGATGTTGGATTAGCAAGGATCACATGGATCTTGGTGGAGTGAGATCTCTCCCGCCAATCAGCAAGGCCTTGTCAAAACAGAGATGAGCTCATGTGGATCTTGCCGTTGCCTTGCCCCAAACTCGCTATCACCGTAGCACTTCATCAAAGATCGTAGCACAAATTCAATGTTAAGCTTCACCAAGCCGGAGCTTCATCATAGATCGGAAGTTCTTCTACAAAAGAGAGAGAGGCAAACAAAGAAGAAGTAGGAAAGAGAGTGAGAAGAGAGGGAAATTCAGCTTAAAAAGAGATGGAAAGAAAAATGAAAAGGAAAAAATGGCATAAACTTTTTGCTTATTTTTTCAACTTTTTTGTGACAAAAAAAATAGATGAACAAAAGGATACAGGGTGTAATTTTCTCCGTAAAAAAAGTAGTGTTTGTCAAATTGACCCTCTAACATCTAGACCTGGTCGGTGCTCTAATATTGGGCCGTAGCCCAACTTAGAAAAGCACAAAGGTTTTGGGGGTTAAGGAATTAAAAAAAAAAAAATTACAATACGTGTCAAATTATTGTTATGAAATTAAAATCTAACACAATATTCAAAATATCTTAAAAATGTCCTTAATGATATAGTAATTATCTTAATGTTATTATATTTTGTACTATATAATTATATATAAATAATTTTAATAATATCATTATGAGATATTTATAAAATTTTTATAAATTAAAGTCATATTTTAATTTAATAAATGTAATTGAGCTAGCTGTCTCCTCCTTATAAGTAGCTGGTTTAGGGCTTCTGCCAGGCGCGAATAAGCAAAGCAAATCAACCAACGGCACAAACAAAAGAAGGGCGAAAACGACAACGATTCTCTCTCTCTAAAAAAATAATCAGCGGCGCAAGAGCTACGTCACTGCGCCGCCGGCGTTCTCCAACGACGCTAAGCGCCTCCTTCTCTGCACCGGCTCTTCGGTATCCGTCTTCAGCACCTCCACCGGCTTGCAGGTTCCCTTTTTTTGCAGTTCTACTCTCTAACTCCACAACAGTGTCTCATTTTGCTATCTCTCACTGGAATTTAATTTTTTTACTCTTTTTTTATTCGTTCTTCCATATATCGTCGTTGGAAGGCCACACCGCGCCGGTGACTTCGGTCGTGGTGGTGCCAGCTTCGAGCCCCGCCGAAAGGTTCTCTGCTTCTGCTAGACCGCCTCGCTCGACGGGACCATTCGGCATTGGGACTTCTTGGTGCCGGAGTTGATGAAGACGATTAAAATTAAAAGGCCTATTCGCTCCATGGTGAGTTCATCAATTGATTAACTGATTTTTCTTTTGGTCCAGAAGATTGATTGTGAATTTCTTCGAGTATAATTCCGGAAACTCGTTTTGCATTTTATTGAAATGTTGTGTTCCACGCTATATTTTAGAAGTGCTGTACTTGTTTCTTGCGGTTTGTACAAATCAAACGTGATTTGTAAATATTAGCGCGAAATAGATCAACAGTTTGATGAAACACATGAGAGGTTTTTGTTTTTGTTCTATCAAAATGCTATGTTTTGCACTATGTTTTTGGAAATGTTATGATTGTGTCGTACAATTTGTTCAAATGGTGTTAAAACCTTCCGAATGAAGGTTTTTAGCACGATTTGTGAAGCTTTAACATGACATA
>CAMOHE010049822.1:0-38489 GCA_946598075.1 Artocarpus hirsutus | reverse complement strand
TCGAGAGACTCTTTTAGGACCATAATGGCATTGGTGGCACATTTTGATCTTGAGCTTCATCAGATGGATGTTAAGACTGTGTTTCTCAATGGCGACATTGATGAGACAATTTATATGGTGCAACCAGAAAACTTTGTGTCGGGAGACTCAAAGAAGATGGTTTGCAAATTAAAGAAATCCATCTATGGACTTAAGCAGGTGTCTTGTCAATGGTATTACAAATTTCATCACGTTATCATCTCGTATGGTTTTGAGATGAATATTGTCGATGATTGTATATACCATAAAAAAAGAAATGAAAAGTTACCAAATGACGGTCGGGGGCAAGCAATGGTCATGGACATAATGAGCTTAAAGAGAAGAACACTTAAAGAGTTTATCAAACTGTAGTGAACATTACATACTAATTTTTTTTTTAAAAAAACTAAACAATAAAAAATGAAACAAAATTTTACTAAACGGTTGTTGGACGTGGGCCATGGTGGGTTCATGGAGGCAACGAGCTTAAAGAGAAGACACTTGAAGAGAAGAACCTTCACAAACGAGAGATGGTAACAAGCTCGTAGGTTGTGGAGGCCTTGAGGCAAAGACGACAGTGGCGACGGTAGTGATAGAGAGAGAGGACTTGAGGGTTAGAGAGAGAGAGGTAGGACTGGGTTTAGAGAGAAAAACGTTGAGTTTGAGTGCTAATTTGAATAAGAAAGAGAGGGAGAGAGAGAGAGCAGGCCTTTTAAAATTTCGTTGATTGTGATCATGGCGGGCCTTTTAATTGTCGCTGACCATCTTTCACGATGGTTTTTATAAAAACCGTAGTATAATATGCCTTATACCATGATGGTTTTTTAAAAAAACCGTCGTAGTAGATTTGGTTTACTACGACGCTTTTTTAAAAATCCATTGTGGTACATGCTGCCCATTCCACGACAGTTTTCGTTTTCGCAGGCGTAACTCTTTGCTTTTTTTCCTTTATCATGATAGTTTTTAAGAAAATGTCATTAAATAAAGGTTGTATAATCTCGAATTTGTTGTAGTGCTACCTTAATTTGGATTGGTTATTGTATTCCTATTTATTAATTGTCATGTTTGAAATGCCAAAAAGGGAGTCTAATATAGTGTCCAAATATCTCTGTTATGGAAACAATTACACAAATGACGGCATTGAAAAAGAGAGAAAAAAAAAGGATAGATTTGACAATGGTTTTTAGCTGTCATCAAAAGATCTGATGATAGTTTGAAAACCTTCATCGACTGCTGAATAGCCTTATGTATTCAACTAAACATACAATGACAATTTTTTATTGTTAGAATTGTGTGTATAGTATCGCACGATCCTTAAGGTAACAGTTTTAATGACAATTTTTTTAACTATTGTTAAATGTGTCCTTTTAACATGACAAAAACTTATAGACTAGATGACACACTTAGTGTGACATCGACCTCTAATAGGATAAAAATTTGACATCGGTCCCAACTCGACCCATTATGTCGGAACCCAATTTGGCGCCAACATTGGTTCTATCCCAACTTGATAGAGACCCCTATTCAAACCTAAGCTATCATTCTGACTCTACATTGTTTCTAGATCATTGTCTAACCATGGAGCTGGTTCTAGCTCGTCAGTTCAACTTGAGTATCAACCTTGGCCTGTCAATTCAACCCATGCATTTTATCGTCTTTTCGACTTGGGAGTCAGTCCCATCTTGTTGGTCCCACTCGTTCAATTTGACCCTAGTGTAGGTCTCAGCCCTTAGGTCTCACCTTGAGCTAACCCCAACTCATCTTGGCAATAATCTCAACTTTGACCGATAACCACAAACGATTGTTTATAAATCTTTTGAAAGCAAAAAAATAAATAAATAAATAAAGTTTTATCAATTCAACAATATTGAGGGGCAAAACATATGGAAATATATGTATTTTAACCCTATTTGTTAGTCATATTATTTTAGTCATTGAATTAATTTTTCAACTATATGATATATATTGATAATTAAAAAATATTGCTCACCAGTTTAATTACAGGTTAGTTATTTATAGCAAAACTCATTCATACTTATAGATTGTTTTTTAAAGAACACAACATAATACAGACCCAAAAAAACATTAAACAACGTAACAATAAAATGACAAACAGAGAGTGAGAAATACCATTGTTTTTTCAGTTTAAGAATGCAAACAAGGTAAATATATGAAAAAGTGTTAAAATTATAATAAAACGTAAAACTATGGTTTGTAATTATGGCTTATTTTTATTAAAAAGTGTGATGATATAAGACAAGAGGAGATGGTAAAAAGTAACAAAAAAAGAGCCCTTAGCATTTCTCAAAGTTAATAAAGAGATGTCCTAAACAAGACTAAAGTGTTTTCCAAGTAATCATCAAGGATTTGGTACAGTGATGAGTAGGGGCAAATACAAAAAAATTACTCAAGAGAAATGGAGGTGGAGCAAATAAAGAGATGAAAACTTTTAGAGGAGAAATAAAATTTTAAAAGGGGCTAAATGTAATTTTAAGACCGGAGAAACACTAATTTTATTAAATTTTATACACAAATTTAAAATAAAGCAAAAGTTTAGGGGGCGACTTTCGCATGAGCAACTTCGCCCTTGGTGGCGAGGGTGTCTTTGTTAGGACCCTTCATTCATCTCTCCAAAGTTTGATTTCTAAAAGCTACATTTTGAGACCTTTGTGCCAATATATATTGCCTGTGTGCAGAATCAATGAAAGGTGAGCAAATCTGATTAGATTGACAGAAGGAGACTAGAGTGTTTTCCGAGTAAATCAGTTGTTAAGACAAATACAGCTGTAAGCTCAAGTTCCACCGCTCCTCTAAGTGTCCTCGTTCACAATATTGGTGTTCCTTCTTTTTTTTTCCATGGAATTGTTAATTTGCATTTGATGACCAAAATCTCAGTGGGAAAAGGCGGATATTCCCCCAGATGTTTCTTCGACATTTCACATTGACTGACGAAAACCAAAAATTATACAAAAAGTTTTTTGTCTGCATATGAATAGAGTGGAATATTATTCGCCGGATGGCCTGCCCCACGCGCCAAATTTTAAACATTTCAATGACCCTCTTAAAGTTTCCACAAACTAAAGTGGAAACCAACGTACACTTTACTTTGACTTTACTCGGAACAATTACTCTTTCGTAACTTGCAGGAAAATCCCAGGAAGGGAAAAGGTTCCTCCGGAGCTAGGATTGAGCAATTTCTAGGCCTTGTGTGTGTGTGTGTATATATATATATATATATGTATGTATATTCTATATTTGTCAATATTGTTGCTTTTAGTTCCTTTGTTTTATCACTACATGTATCACTTTTGCTAACTTAATACCTTGTAAAGATTAATATCTCTATATCGTGTCTAAGAAACCATTGCAGCTTCTGATTCTATACAAGAAGTCTGTTTTGTTCTTTCTCAATTACACGAGACGAGACGAGACGAGTATGGCTTCTCCTTTCCCAACACCATTTTTTTTTTTTTGAAGAATACTCACAAGGTAAATATATTAAAAAGTGTTTTCCAAGTAACTATCGAATGATTTAGTGTAGTAACGAGCAGGATAAAGACAGAAAAATTAGTTAAGAGGGGCGGTGGTGAGGCAAAAAAAGAGAGGAAAAATTTTAAGGAAGGAATAAAATTTCAGGGGGCTAAATATAATTTTAAGTAGAATGAAACACTAGTTTTATTAAACTTTATATACACATTTAAAATAAAGTAAAAATTCAGGTTGCGACAGTCTTGTAAGTGGCTCCACCCTTGGTGATGAGGATGCCAACAGTTTGAGTTCTAATAGCTACATTTTGGGGCCTTCGTGCCAATAGGCACCGTCTGTGTGTAGGCTCAATAACATGTGAGCAAATCTGGTTAGATTGACCGAAGGCGACTAAAGCGTTTTCCGAGTATATCAGTGGTTAAGACAAATACAGCTGTAAGCTCATTGAGTTCCACCGATGGTGTCCTAGTTCACAATTGCTATTCCTTCTTATTTTTCCATGGAATTGTTGATTTGCATTTGATGACCAAAATCTCAGTGTGAAAAGACGCAATATTCCCATGCTGGATGTTCCTTCGACATTTCATATTTGACCGAAGAAAACCAAAAATTATACAAAAAGTTGTTTGTCTGCATATGCATAGAGTGGAATATTATTGCTGGATGGCCCACGCTCCAAATTTTAAACATTTCAATGACCCTCTTGTAGTTTTCACAAACTAAAGTGGAAACCAACGTACACTTTACTCTCACTTTATTCGGAACATTTACTCTTTAGTAACTTGCAGGAAATTCCCAGGAAGGGACAAGGTACCTCTGGAGCTAGGATTAAGCAATTTCTAGGCCTTGTGTCTGTATATATATACATATATAAATATATTCTGTTACTACATGCATGACTTATTGCCAACTTGACGCCTTATAAAGACTAATATCTCGATATCGTGTCCAGGAGACCATAGCAGCTTCTGATTCCATACAAGAAGTCTGTTTTGTTCTGACGAGACGAGACGAGACGAGACGAGACAGGTATGGCTTCACCTTTCCCGAAAAAGTACGATGTTTTTCTCAGTTTTAGAGGCGAGGACACCCGCAATACTTTGACAAGCCATCTACACAAAGCACTGCTGGATAGGAAAATAGAAGCTTACATAGATGGGAGACTTGAGAGAGGAGAAGAAATTTCGAGTGCTCTCTTGAGTGCAATCGAAGAGTCGAAACTCTCCCTGATTATTTTCTCTGAAAATTATGCTTCTTCGCGGTGGTGTTTGGATGAGCTCGTGCATATTCTTCGTTGCAAGGAGAAGAATAGGCAGATTGTTCTGCCGGTCTTTTTCCATGTAAGTCCATCTGATGTGCGAAAGCAACAAGGAAGTTACGCAGTTGCGTTTTCCGCCCTTGAAGAACGCTTTAAGGATGATCTAGAAAAAGTGAACCAATGGAGGTCTGCTTTAACAAATGCAGCTAATCTATCTGGATGGGATGCACCAATCACTAGGTAATCTCCTAATTTATTTGTTTTTCATTAAATCTATGTCGTTGTTCAGTTCTTATTAACTCTGATTTTTTTTTCTTTTGATATATATTTTAGGCCTGAATCTGAATTAGTTGAGAGAATTGTCGAAGATATTACGAAGAAATTGCATTGTATGTCGTCAGGTGATGATTTCGATGGCCTAGTTGGAATGGACAAGCGCATTAAGCATATTGAATCGTTGTTGCTCGTTGACTTATCATTAGATGTTCGCATCATAGGCATTTGGGGCATGGGTGGTTTGGGTAAGACATCTCTGGCTCATCTTGTGTTTCGTCGTTTATATCATCGATTTGAAGGTTACTGCTTTCTTGAAAATGTTAGAGAAGAATGGCAAAAACATGGACGGATTGATTTGAGAAACAGATTTTTTGCTGAATTGTTGGGGGACAAAACTCCTTATGTTGCCAACATGATGTTTGTAAAAGATAGGCTTTGCCGTAAAAAGGTACTTATTGTTCTTGATGACGTAGATGATTCAGAGCAATTTGAATATTTAGTTGGAGGTCGTGATTGGTTAAGGCCTGGAAGTGGAGTTATTGTAACAACTAGAAATAAGCAAGTGCTTAAGAATATTGAAGCTGATGCCATATACATGGCTGAACGACTGAATGAAGACGAAGCTCTCCAACTCTTTTCTTGGCACGCTTTTAGGAGAACCTCTCCCACAAAAAGCTATTTAGATCTGTCACGAAAGGTCATAGATTATGCTTCCGGCTTACCACTTGCGCTTCAAGTTTTGGGTTCTCATCTGTATTCTAAGAGCAACGTGGAATGGGAAAGTGCGCTGGCGAAGCTAAAAGTCGTTCCCAACAAAAAAATACAAAATATATTGCAACTAAGTTATGATGGACTAGATGATAAAGAAAAGGATGTTTTTCTTGATATTGCATGTTTCTTTAAGGGTAAGTGGGGGAGCTTTGTGAAGAAATTAGTGGAGGTCAGCGGTTCTTTCGATGACATCATTAGAGTTCTTGTTGACAAGTCTCTCTTAACCGTGACGCACAATGATCAACTTTGGATGCATGATCTGGTGCAAGAAATGGGTCATGAAATTGTTCGTCAAGAATGCATTAAAGAGCCTGGAATGCGTAGTAGGCTGTGGATTGCTGATGAAGTTCTCCATGTCTTGAAAAATGATGCAGTAAGCGCTGAACTACCCTTCTTTGTAGACATTGTATGACAGTTTCTCATAATATTTGTTTTGTTGTCACTATTCAGTTTAGTATACGGTAGATTCTTTTATACTCTATTTGATTTATGAATTACAAAATCCAAATCGCATAGATATATTTGAAATTACCTTAATGGTAGGCGAAACAAATTTCAAAAACATAGAAGATACATTAAACTGAAGTCTCAAAATGGACAAATGGAAAATAGTGCTAGTCTTTCCTTTTAGATAGAAGGTCTATAAAATCAATATAAAGCATGTTTACATCAGCATTAGAAAGGATAAATACTTTTCCAATATGCCTTACTTTATTCTCAATTTTCAGGGCACTGCAAAAGTTGAAGCAATCTCCCTAAACACGTCTGAGATTAGAGGGGATCAAATAAACTTGAAATCTACAATCTTCAAGAATATGTACAATCTCAGATTACTTCAGATATTTGAATGCCCAGAAAAGTGCAAATTGCACCTGCCACAAGGTCTTGAGACACTCCCTGATACACTTAGATATCTCAATTGGCCTGCATATCCTACAAAATCTCTCCCATCAAGTTTTTTGCCGCAAAATCTTGTGGAACTTAACATGCCCTCAAGCCAGTTGGAGGAGCTTTCTACTGAATTTCAGGTATATACCTTAATTATGGAAGACTACTAGAACTAGATGCCCTAACTATTATTCCGACTTTTTCATGCCAACTTAGGTAGCACTTTATTTGTCATCAATATGATAGTGTACATGCTAAATTTTTAATGTCGTTTCAAATGGCACTAAAACGGATTATTGCATATCAGTAGTTGGGACTAAAATAACTACTACAACGTTAGAGATAATAATTGATACACCTAGAATTATAATCTGTTATGTTAATTGAAATGTAATCTTTGAAGGACATTCTAAGTTATGCTTGTCATTTCTGTTTCTATTGCAGCATCTTTGGAACCTAAAAGCTGTCAATCTTAGTTTCTCAAAGAAGCTGAGACATATTCCAGATCTCTCTCAGGCTTATCTTAAGAGTTTAAGTCTGAAAAATTGTATGAGTTTAGTAGAACTTCCTTCACTGACGTTTGAGCAAGTCTTTGAAAAGCATGTTAGTCATAGGAAAAACGTAAGAAGCAAACCTATGATCCAGAAAAATGGTTACTGGAGACCTAAAGAAAGTGATAATAGATTACCCTTGTGGTGTTTTGATGCCTTTGATTATTTTCTTAATCTCAGCGGCTGCTTAAATCTCAAATTCCTTTCAGAGATGTGTGGGAATATAAAATACATTTGTTTACAAGGTACCGCAGTTGAAGAATTGCACCCTTCAATTTGGTCTCTTGAAAATCTTTTTCACTTGGATCTAAATAGTTGTAGAGGCCTTAAGAATCTTCCAAGCAACATTTATCAGTCGATGTCCCTACAACATCTAGATTTAGGTGGCTGCTTAAGTATAGATAAGTTTCCAGATGTTCCAAAACATATAAGGACACTACGCTTGAGCCGAACTGCGATAGAAAAAGTGCCCTCGTCGTCCTTTGAGTGTCTCCACAATCTGGAGGATCTATACCTAGAAAATTGCACAAGGCTTAAAACCCTCCCAACCAGCATTTTCAAATTGAAGTCTCTTGTGACTCTTAATTTGTCCGGTTGCTCAAACTTTAAAAGCTTCCCAGAAATCTTGCAGCCTATGGATCGTTTAGAAATTCTTTATTTAGATGGAACAGGGATTAGAGAGTTACACTCTTCGATTGAAAATCTAACTAGGCTTCGTTGGCTATTTTTGAGCGAGTGTGAAAATCTCGAGTTTGTTCCAAACAACATCTACAATATGAGATGCCTGGAGTTTCTTGACCTTTCTGAAAGTCCAAAACTTGAAAGTTTGCCAGTGTTGTCAGGCGGATTTCACGGCAAGATTGAAGCAGATCTTAGTTACAACAACATATTAAAAGTCCCGGATTGGCATTGTGGTTTATCCTCGTTGCCAATGGTTGATCTGAGTGGAATTGTCACTGGCAGAAGACATGTGAGCATGGAACAACTGTCTAACATGTTAATATTTTCGAGAGGCAACGGTGAGAGATACGAATTTATATTGGCCAACAAATTTACCGCATATCTTCATGACTGCCGATGTATGCCTTTACATGATTCCAACTTCTCAGCGATATGTGTGCCTATACATGATTCCAACTTCTCTGAGTTTCTCTATTGTGGATGCTCAAGATTTAATGAGGAGCAATGCGAAGAAATGGCGCTTGAGTTTCTCTATTGTGTTATGTGCCATGCAATTTACTTTCTAGAAAATGAAGAAAGTGGAGAGGTATGTCTCTTACTTGTTCTGTTAAATAACTCAGTTGTTTTTCACATGTGAGAGACACAATTTTTGTTTGTGCCGCAGGAAACGGTTTGTCCTAGAATCGACTTATGTTGTCCCGGAACTAGAATTCCATGGTGGTTCGGTTGTCATTCCAAGGGATCTTCAATATATATCAAGCTTCCTCCATATTGGCATGATTCCAACTTCTTAGGTTTTATCTTTTGCTTCGTTGTTGAATATGAGCACTATTGTTTTGATCTCAAGCATTTGAATTACCGTTGTGAATACCATTTCAAAACCAACTGCGGTGAAAGCCACGGATTTAGTTGGAGCTTCCAAAGACCAGGGAATGCCGAGGGGGCGACGGAAATCAAATTTCTGAATTCAGATCACATGTACATGGGGCTTTTGCTCGAGGACTACCACGACTGTCATGATGCAGCAGAGGTTTCGTTTGAGTTTCACCTAGAACAATTTGATTGGGAAGCGCTTGTTAACAATGGCAAATACAAAGTAAAAGAGTGTGGAATCGGCGTTCTATATTTCCAAGATGCAGTGGAATTAGGCGTTTTTGAATATTTTTCTCAGTGTGCAACTTCTGTGGTATCTACAACGAAAGTCACAGTGCGCAACTACTGAACTACATAACAAGATATTAGAGGTAATTAATGCAATTGTCTAGTCATGTTAATTGTTAAACCTTTTACGGCTGTTTGTTTAGGCCACGCACATCTTTGCATAATCACAAAGCTAAAATTTTGTTTTAGATAATAACAAGCTAATTTTAGAAATTAATATCATTTTAACCACACATAAAGATAGTTGCAAATTGATCTACTAGTCTAATATAGGTGAAGTAGAATTTCAAGCACTCAAAACATTAGAAAACTCAGTTAAGGGTCAGGAATTAGCCTTTGAAGCTACAATATTCTGGTTTTTGTTTTCCACTACAAACTATGCATAACGTATTATTTTTCAGTTCCTTTTCAAATTTAATAGGTGTGTTCTATTAGAGTAACTCCATAATAGAGGAAGATTTGTAGAGTTAGAGGTGTGATACAGAGCAAACAAATATTAGAGAGAAAGAGAAGAGCAACAGTTGTCGCATGAATCTATAATGATGATTTATGTTGGCTTTGGTAATTGTCACAGACCGGCTACTTCAACACTTGCGCAAGTGGGCCGTGCGGCATTTTCCCAAGAGGAGATATCAAAATTCTCACAGTAATGAAAAGAAACTAACTTAAAAGAGAATATTTAACAAAGCATTTTTAAGAAACCATTGAGCATGAGTCTGTGGTTTAGCCAAAAAAACATATTTTGCCTAACGGAAGTGGAGCCCATCACACCCCGTGGCCCCCGCAAGGTGGGCGCACGCAGTGGGTCTGATGGGGTGGGTCCCAGACGGGACATTTAGAACTGTTCGTTTTGCTTTAACTACATCATTTTGACCCTTTTTTCTGCACATTCTGCAGTCGGTTGCTGTGCATTTTTGTAGAAATTTACTACACGGAAGGAAATGGAAAAGATTATATCCGTGGCTGCATCTGAGAACACAAACTGGACAAGTACAATGAGTCTGAACAGTAACTGATTGACTATGTAAGCGCTCCATGACTCACAAAACAAGAGGCTTGAACTTAAAAAAATACAATAAATTAGGCTACAACTTATTATTTTATAAATAACAAGATTATAATTTATTTTATTTTATTAACTTCTCACTGAATTTAATGGTTTGCATTTTATTTTATTTTATTGCTTTTATTTGATACGTTGAGGTTTGAAAATGGCAAAGTCAAAAGATTATATGGGTGCTAAAACAGTAAGAATCTGCTTTTTCATTTCTTTGATATAATTGCTTGTCCTCTTAAAACAAAAAATAAGTTCTGCTCTGTTAATTCTGCCCAATGGTAGAAGATACTATATTTAGGTGACCATTTAATCCGTTCTAATAGAGAAAAATTTTATCTTGTGCTGTATAGGATTGCCTTGTGTTTTATCACTATCCTTAAGTTCCTATTTGCCGGGCAACCGAAGACAAAGATTTGTTATTCCCTCAAAAAGCCCTCCAACCATGTGTGCCGTCCAAATCAATATCTATGGCTGAAATTGAAGGTTTGGACAGACTTCGCCCTTGTCAGGAAAAAGACTGTAGACTCTCTCTCTCTCTCTCTCTCTCTGATAGGCTTTGTCTAGCGTCTGCACATTCGGACTGTCCGAACCCAACTTACACCTTTTTTAACTTTTTTTTTTTTTTTTTGTCATTGATTGCAGCTTTTGTCGTTTGCTTGTGAAGTCTTATATAACTGGTAGAGTGGCTTTTCTGTCCAAGTCACCTCTTGACGTCGGCAAAGTATGATTTGGACTGGATGGCATCCTGAATTATTCAACTTGTTGGCCTAAATTTGTAACTTTCTTTTCGATTAATTTCGTGCCAATTAACATTTGTAAAGAGGATGATAACAAAAGAATACGTGAAACATAACCATTTACAGTTATGTTTATGAAATTTGATCACTATATTTGGTCTCAAAAAAATTGCAACATATCTAATTTTTTGGAACTAATATTTAGACCTCAAATTCCACGGTTTTTGTATGGTTCAGAAAGCATCCTATTATCGTCTAAACCCATGTGATATAATAATAAGTTGTAATTTGTTAATGTTGATGCGACGCATGCAAAGTCGTTAATCTAGTATTTGATATGATTAGTGTTAGAACAAATAAAACCAAAAAATTCTGTTAAGATTGTTTAAGTTAAATTATTGAGAGGAATAATTCTAAATTGCGGAAGCGTACCTTAATTTATAATCTTGGATTGTTGTGGGTTATTACCTTTCAATCCAATACGTATTCATTTTGAAACTTCAATGAAGATGAGATTTCAGAGAAGCAAGAATCTCTTTAAATTTTCTGAAATGATAATACGTATGAAATTGAGGACCATAACCAGAATAAATAACTTTCTTTAGTTATTTTAATGTATTTTCAGTTTTGCCCATCGTAAAATCTAGAAATTACAAATTGATATCCACACATATAATAATAATAATAATAATAATAACCCATACATTATATTAATACTCAAAAAAGCCTTTTAACTAATTATATCACTTTAATTTAGACTTTACCTTAAGATAGCATTAAACAACACATTTAATTACATATATAGGCCCACATGAAAATTATTTTTCAACAATCTCCCACTTGGGCCATATATGTTTCATTGCAAAAAATGTGTTTACCTTAATGAGCTCTCCTTTTGCTATCACATATAAGGATATTCCTGAACAATCTCGTCCATTGATCATACCAACATAAAACCAAAACGGTCTTTGTCACAAATAAAACATGACTAGACCCATCAATGATCACACATATCAATATAACCAAATGATATAGATCAAGTATGGATGTGTAGCATGGAAATTACATGCAAAGTGATCTAAACATGTTTATTTCCAATTGATCCAACCTTATATCTCAATGAGATCAAAACCGTACTAAAATCAAAGTGTAAGTAAATTGTATTCTTTATTTCTGCAGAAAACATATACAAATACACAATGTCCATATATAAAGAAAATTAGCATTCAAATACAAACTCCCACTAAAACTACATATCATCAAGTAACTGAACACGTATATGAGCAGTATGCTCATGAAAGACCTTGGGTGGAAGCCCTTTTGTAAGTGGATCCGCAATCATAGAGTTTGTACCAATATGCTCTATAGACACCTGACCACTCTGAACTATTTCTTTAACAACAAGAAACTTAATCTCTATATGCTTTGACTTTAAAGAGCTCCTGTTGTTGTTGGAATATAAGACTACAGATTTATTATCACAAAACAACTTAAGTAGTCTTTCTATACTTTTCACAATTCGCAGCTGAGTGACCAAGTTTTGTAGCCATATTCCATGATTGGATGCCTTATAACATGCTATAAATTCTGCCTCCATAGTGGAATAAGCTATGAGTGACTGCTTAGTACTCCTCCAAGA
This sequence comes from Artocarpus hirsutus, assembly GCA_946598075.1. NCBI lineage: Eukaryota > Viridiplantae > Streptophyta > Magnoliopsida > Rosales > Moraceae > Artocarpus > Artocarpus hirsutus. Next base: position 25,966 of record CAMOHE010049822.1, on the reverse strand, counting down.
AATAGCTCCTCCAGCAAGCAAATAAATATAGCCCGAAGTGGATCGACAACTATCTTGACATCCAGCAAAATTTGAATCCGAATAACCAATGATCTCGAGTTGGTTTGACCTTCTATATGTAAGCATGTGATCTTTTGTTCTTTGTAAATATCGCATAACCCATTTAGCTGCTTTCCAATGATCCATTCCAGGGTTGCTCAAATATCTCCCCAACAATCCAACAATGTATGCTATATCTGGACGAGTACAATTTTAAGGATACATTAGACTCCCAACAGCTGATGCATATGAGATCTTTTCCATTTTCTTAACCTTAAGATCATTCTTAGGACACTGAGTCAAACTGAACTTATCTCCTTTAGCCACAGGGGTATCTCCTAGTTTACAATCCTACATGCCAAATCTTTTAAGCACCTTTTCGATAAAGCTCTTTTGCGATAATTCAAGTATACCCCAAAAGGCGATCTCGGTATATTAGTATACCTAATACAAAAGAGACATCCCCAAGATCCTTCATCTTAAATTTTTTTGATAGAAATCTCTTGGTTTCGTGTAATAAGCCTATATCACTGCTGGTAAGCAGTGTATTGTCAACAAACAATACCAGGAGAATACACTTACTCCCACTAAACTTATGGTACATACAATCATCAACCATATTCATCTCAAATACGAACGAGATGATAACCTGATGAAATTTGTAATACCATTGACTAGACGCCTGCACAAGCCCATAGATGGATTTCTTTAATTTGCAAATCATCTTCTTTGGGTCTCCTGACTCAAAGTTTTCTAGCTGCACCATATAGATCGTTTCATCGATGTTACCATTTAGAAATGCCGTCTTAACAACCATCTGTTGTAGCTTAAGATCAAAATATGCTACAAGTGCCATAATTGTCCTAAAAGAGTCTTTCGTTAAAACCGGAGAGAAAGTCTCTTTGTAATCAATGCCTTCTTTTTGAGTAATGCCCTTGGCGACAAGATATCCATTTACAACCAATGGGCTTCGCACCTTCAGGTAATGGAACAAGATCCTAAATGTCATTGTCCTTCATAGACTTTATCTCATCTTTCATTGCATCCATCCACTTTTGAGAGTTCAAACTATGCATGGCTTGACAGACATTGATCGAATCATCATCTGTCAATCCAAAACTTTCCTCATGTTCTTGAAGAAATACTATGTAATCATCTGGAATAGCACTTCTCATCTCTCTAGTAGATCTCCTTAATGGCACAAGTTCCTGAGGTTCTAGTTCTTGAGGTTGTTGAGTTTGTACCTCAAGAGGTTGAACGACTATGTCTGGTTGTTCTTGATATGCAACTTGATCAATGTCAGGGATAGAAGCCTGAATATTATCAAAAGCAATTGAGGGAATAGGAACCAATCCCTCTTGAACAAGAGGAACAAGATTAAATTCATCCTCAAAGACAAAGTCTCTAACCTTATTTCTCCCCCCAAACTCAACATCCTCAAAGAATGTTGCAATTCTCGTCTCAAAAATAGCCTTAGTAGTGGGATCATAAAATTTATAACCCCTAGACCGTTCAAAGTAACCAATAAAATAATAGCTCACTGTCTTGGAGTCCAATTTCTTTTCATTAGGCCTATAAGGCCTTGCCTCAACTGGAAAACCCCAAGTATATAAATGCTTCAGACTAGGCCTTGTGCCAGTCCAAAACTCATAAGGTGTTTTGGCTGCTACCTTTGTTGGTACTCTATTGAGAATGTAAGCTGCAGTCTTGAGTGCTTTACCCCAGAGGGATTCAGGTAAGGTGGAATGACAAATCATACTCCTCACCATGTCCTTAAGTGTCTAGTTTCATCTCTCAACTGCACCATTCATGCTAGGTGAACCTGGCATGGTATATTGAGGGACAATCCCTCATTCCTGTAGGAATTTAGCAAAAGGTCATAGACGTTATTCACCTGATCCATAATATCTAGCATAGTATCACCACCACGGTCAGATCTGACGCTCTTAATTCTTTTGTTGAGTTTAAGTTCAACCTCAGCCTTATATGACTTGAACACATCCAAAGTCTGTGACTTCTCATGTATGAGATATAGATAGCCATACCGAGAGTAACCGTCTATGAACGATACAAAATATTGTTGACCATTCCATTAAGCCATAAGAAATGGTCCATAAATGTCCGTATGTATCAATTCTAAGACATCCGTAGCTCTATATGCTTCCAATCCCCTTTTGTTTGTCTGTTTTCCTTTAATACAATCAACACAGATCTCAAAATTTGTAAAATCAAGCGAATTAAGAATTGCATCTGACACAAGCTTTTCCATCCTTTTCCTTGAAATATGTCATAATCGCTCTGATACCACTTGATGGGAACAAATTAAACAAAAATCCACCAAGATCGTTCATGTTAAAAGATTGAGATGAATAATTCTAAATTGCAAAAGCATACATTGATTCGTGATCTTGGATCGTTGTGGGTTATTATCTTCTAATTCAATACGTATTCCTTAAAATCTTTTAACATTCAAAAAAGATGCTACTTTGGCAGCTTATTAATTTAATTAATTAATTTGATAATATTAATAATCTAAAAACACAATTTAAATTTTAAAGTTGCACAAAAAAAATGGTCAAAATGTCAACTGGATCAAAGTCAACGGTCAAAGTCACTGTTGACTGTTGACCCTGACTGGGTCAAAAGTGGAGCAAATGGATCGGGTCAGGTTGACCCAACTCGAATCCTAACCCACCCCACCTTTTTTTTTTTATTTGGGTCACCCAGGGGTTGAGCCCCTAGGATTTTGCTGGTTACGGGCCTAATAAATCCAGGGTTGGTCAACCCCAAGAATTTTGCTGGTTGCAGGCCCAATAAATCCAGGCCCGTGACCAGCCCATCCCCTCCCTCTTTGTTTTTTTTTTTTATATACATATTAAATGGATTCCTTGAGAAACCGAACCAAACTTAAATTTGAATCCATACATAATAAATGAATTCATATCAACAAACTAAATCTAATGCAGATTCCAAAAATACAAACTGAATCCAATTTAAAGATATTATGAATAAATCTTGATATATATTAAACTGAATATATATTAAAAATCTTTAAACTGAATCCAAATTAACATAAATTTGAACCAAAAATTTTGAGAAAAAATTTCTCAATGACTTAACATGAAACCGCTCTGATGCTACTTGTTAGAACAAATTAAACCAAAATTCTGTCAAGACCATTCATGTTAAATCATTGAGAGGAATAATTCTAAATTACGGAAGCGTACCTTGATTCATGATCTTAGATTGTTATGGGTTATTGCCTTCCAATTTAATACGTATTCCTTTTAAAACTTCAATGAAGATGGGATTTCAGAGAAGCAAGAATCTCTTTAAATTTTCTGAAATGATAATACGTATGAAGTTGGGAACCATAATCAGAATAAATAACTTTCTTTAGTTATTTTAATGTATTTTTAGTTTTGTCTATCATAAAATCTAGAAATTATAAATTGGTATCCACACATATAAAATAATAATAATAATAACCCATACATTATATTAATACCCAAAAAAGCTTTTTAACTTTATCTCAATTATATCACTTTAATTTAGGCTTTATCTTAAGATAGCATGAAATAATACATTTAATTACATATGTAGACCCACATGAAAAATATTTTCCAACAATTAGTACCCATGTTCAACATCTGCTCAAAAATTGAGCTACATAATTTGCACATGGTTTTCAAGTAATACTATATCCATGTTACCTCCTAGAAACCCGTCTTCAATGCTAACTCCATCAAATCTGCCCACCAACCAAGCAACTAAATCCCTACTTAAGAGCCCTAGGTCTTCCACAACTCCCACCATATCTGAAACCATAGAATGACAAACCTGTATAAATTGAGCTAATGAACATCGACAGTCAAGACCCTTTATTGAATTGCTCTCTTTCCCATCAGCTATCAGCTCCTCACAAGTGGTCTCAGTCCCAATCCTGTCTAGATTCGAGAAGATCGACTTCAGGTTCAATGTTTACTCTAAAAGGAGGCACCATTGTTTAGAAAAGTGTTAAGCAAGATTGCACTTTGGATTCAACGATGGAGGCTGAGTATATGGTAGCTAATGAATCTTCGAAAGAAGCCATGTAGCTCCGTAAGTTCCTTGGAGATCTTGAGATAGTTTTTTGTATGGATAAGGCGATGTTGTTGCATTGTGATGACACTGTAGCGATAGCTAAGGCTAAGGAACCAAGATTTTACAAGAAGAGTAAACATATACATCGAAAGTATCATGTGATAAAGGACTTCGTTGAGGGTAGACATGCTGCAGTATACAAAATGACGTCCAAGGACAATATAGCTGATCCTTTCACGTTTACCGACAAAGGTTTTCGAGAAGCATGTAGAGACTATAGGGATATGAGACATGTCATATTTACTCACTTAGGGTAAGTGGGAGATTGTTAGACTAGGTTCCATGAGGATTGAATGATGTAATAAGTATTTAGAGACATTTAATCAATAAAGAGTTTATTTCTTATTCATATACCAAATGTTGTCCTCTTTAAGTTCATTATTATTGAATGTATGATAAGCAAACAAAAGTTTAAGAGTGTTAGTCTAAACCTTTAAGATCATGCATATGATGGATAAATTATGTGTAAGACATGAATTTTAAAGTTGATAGTCTAAATGATAAGATCTGTAATCTAGGAAATAAAGTTAGGTGCTTTATTTATGCTAAGATTGTTGTCTACATCCCTAGCGGTAGGTGACTTGTCTTAGTCATTGAAATGAGACTCCGAGAGTAAAAATATTAGTATATTGCCATAGATGACAATATATTAAATCAGGACAAAAAGTTGAATTGATTTGATTAATAATTCTATTTGTTTAAATCAATTCACTTTTGATAATCATAAGTGTTATGTCTTAATCCTAAAATGAACAATGGGCACGTATTCTTGTCTTGTGTCTTTTGATGTACCAATGGATGACATCCTGATTTGATGATAGTATGCATACTAATACGTTGGAGACATGACTCCTAATTGACGTAGATTCGTTATTCATAGATATAGAATCCATAGATCTTTTGTTGAGTTAATGATATTCTTTTATAGGCATTATTCTGTAATTGGAAGACTAAAGTGCTCAATCATTCGGATACATAAGTGTAACTGAATGGTATACTATTTATGGATAGTAAGTATTCTAATGGTGAAATAATGAAACATATGATAAAACATAATCAGGAAAGTAAAACAAAATTTATCCTTAAACTTATGGATATGTTACACATTATGATATGTCATGAACGATTAGCTTATTGGAGCTTTGTAATTTAATATAATTTGAGAGTGCAACTCTAAGCTTTTAGTGGAATGGCATTAGAGTTGATAACTATAAAATATATGTATCTAGGATACATTATTTTATAATTATCAGAGCTTGAATTATATAGGTCTATCAGGTCTTTTTTGCTAGCTCATAATAATTCATGTAACGATATGGCATGCTTTTCCTATATATTGGTGACTTATGTTAATTATTAGATTGACTAAAATTCAAGTTGATTAGATTTAATAATTCATGATTGGTTTGTTCGTTGAATTAATTTTGTGAATTAATTCAAGATAAACATGTTGAATTATTTGGATGGTATTTTATTTTATATGGGACTATCTATATACCATTGTTTTAATCAGATATCTAATCTATTGTGTTATTTGAATTAAAACTAAGGCGTTATCTAAGATTCCTATGTAAAATAAGACATTCTAAGATTTCTACATTATTGCTCAGTCGAAAAGTTGATGGCCGAGTTTAAAAGGCCGATAGAGCTAGTTCGATAGGCCAATCTCCCAGATCAGCATACTGAACATGTGATAATCCAGTTATGCATTTCTGAGGTGTTTTTCATCAAAAGTTGATCTAGACTCGAATCTTGAAGCCTAATTTGATAAGAACTAACCCCAGATCTAACCAATATAAAAGGAGAACTACTTTTCGTTGTTCTTTAGATCATTTGAGAAGTAGAGAGTGAGTACTTTAGTAAGATAAACTCTAAAACTCTCAGAGAGCTATTGTTCAATATCTTGAACCTTAGCTCCAGGTATTCTTAAGTAGTTGGAAGGAGAGTCACTGTAGGAAGACTGTACGATGTGCGACCATAAGCACTCCAATCATGGATAAAGAATAGTAAGGAAGACCAGTTGGTTGAGGCTCTTATGGAACATTCTTCTCTTCTCGATTTTTCTATAGGCTTTGGTATACAAAAGATATACATAAGATCTGTTATTAATTTATGTACTTAACATATTAAACTTGTTATTTGGAAAAGACTTTAATTCAAAAACTTTTAAAATTCTGTTGCATATCATTTTCCAATGTATAGTTTAGGAGTAATTTTGTAATTAATCCTTTTTAAAAAATGCTCATCATTTATTTATTTATTTTGTTTTGGGACTATGAGCATGTTTTGTATTGCTTTTAGAGGTTGCTTTTGGCTTTTGTAATCGCCTACAGCAGTTTGTGCTGTTTAAACTAGTTAAGGAGTAAGATAGGGGTTATTTTTTAACAATCATTTTTGCTTTTATAATAATACAAAATTCTCAATCTCCCCATTTTTTCCATAACGAATTAAAATAAATCAAATAACATTAACAATGAATTAAAGTGATTTTTTAAATTTAATTGAAAAAACATGTTTCAAGTTTGATTGTGGGTTAAGATTAAAAAAAATGCTTTCATTTTTTTATGTTATTTTTTACGTGGACATATAATTCATCTCATTTAATAAAAGTAATTTCAGTTTTTTATGTTATAATTTATCTCATTTAAAAAAATTAATTTATTTTTCTAAAAATAGATAAAATAATAAAAATCTTTAGCATTTTAATGTTTAAATATTACATATGTTAACCTTAAAATTAAAATTAATTAAAAACTAAAACTATAAATACACTTAGTAAAATATGTATATTTTCTTCATTATACATCTCCACAGCAATTTTATAATAGGGTTAGTTTGGCATTGGGTGACATTGTAGCTTATGTTGTGCTATGCTTTTGTTGTGCTATGTTGTGAACTAGAAGAAAGTAAGCATTTAGTAAATTTTTTCCAAAGTTATTGTGAGAACTAGAAGTAGAATTGTAGGTGTTTGGTAAATTATATACAAAATTATCGTGAAAATGCATAATGATGAAAATAAACATATTTTACTAAACATATTTATATCTTTAGTTTTTAATTATTTATAATTTTAAAGCTAAAATATGTAATATTTGTATCTTAAAAATATTAAAAATGTAAATATTTATATGTTTGTTTTTATCACTCTAATTTATAACATGGTATTTGAAATAATCGTTTTACTTTATTCAAATTTTTATCTAATTTATTTCTAATACATTTTTTTCTTTTTCGAAAAGTAATTCATTTTTTTTTTGTTTGATTTCTTTAATTTGTTAAATAAAAATGGTTAGATTGGGAATTATATATTATTATGAAGGTTAATTTAGTAATTTTAAATTATAAAAACAGAATTTGCTGTAAAAAAGCAACTCTTAGCCTAGTTCTCAACTTTTCCTACTGCGCAGCAATTTTTAAAAACAACTTTTCACAAGCATGGTTTACCAAACACTCTAAATAGCTGTAGGTGATTATAGAAGCTTAAAGCGGCCTCCAAAAGCGATGCCAAATGGGCTCATAACTTACCAAACACCTACAATTCTGCTTTTGGTTCTCATAATAGCTTTGAAAATATTTTCCCAAATGCCTACCTGTTTTTGGTCCACACCACAACATAGCAAAGGAACAACACAACAAAAGCAATAACACAACATAGCAATACCAAACTGGCCCTATTTGTGCTAATTGAGAGTTTAGAGACTTAATGTAACGACGCGACTTTTCAAACTATTACTTAACATACTTAAACTTATTTTCTTAACTTTTAATTTTACTTACTAATAAAAAAAATGCTAGGTAATTCTTTTCAACATACTTAAAACAACAAAAACTTTTTATTAACACAGCGAAAAACTTCTATAGTGGTATCCATATCTAACATTCATCTCTGTCTCACCACAACACCGAGCTCGTCAACTAATCTTATTGGTCTCCCATAGGACTATCTAGAGTATAAAGGACTTGTAATGAGCTTTCACTCAGTAGGTTCAAACAAATCTCACAAAACATTAAAAACATTCACCATAAAACTTTCTTGTAAAAAAATCCTTCATAAATATTTTTTGTAAAATGTTTCTTATAAGACGTAATGTTTCTCATAATAACATTTCTTTAAAAGGAAAGTAAGCAAGGTCATAATGCATGATTACATTTATGCTAATTTATGAACATCATATGATCATTCTTATCATTTCTTTATCTTGACTGCTTAAGTGTTTATATCAACATTATTAGTTATGAGATCATAATTTTAAATTAACATAATAATTATCTTGTGGAAGACTTAAGACTATCAAATAACAAGTCATAACTTTAACATAACTTGTAAACTTTACATCAGGGATTCTAGTTCGACATATAATTAACATCTTTAGTTAACTTTCTTGTAAACTTTAGTGAGCATATGAAATGCTAAATGTACCATATGCTATAACTTTATAATTAAATAGCACACATAACAAATGCAAGCATATTGCAAATCATAACTTGATCTTTAAAACATTATGCATAATGAATGCAATACATTTTAAACATTTATAAAGCATTATTTTCTTCCTGCTATAGGTAAAGCTTGAAACTTACCTGAGTAGTGCTCTAACATTCCTAGTTTATCCTTTTGCTTCTAATAGTAGGCTTTTGTGTCTAGTTCAAACGACACCCATTATTAGCTAAACTTTCTTATTATCAACCTACTTGATCGATGAGATAACTTAAGCATTAACGTTCATTATTTAAACTTAGTCTCGTTACTTATTGGTTTTCGCTTCTTCATTACTTAACTTGAACATTCCTTAGTCAAATCTCATGTCTTTCTTAATGATTTTGTTACTTAATGTTATACGGAACATTTCTTATCTAAGGCCATCTAGCTAAATTGAAGTGCTCAGGCTTTGTTTAATTATTATATAAAATGACAATTTTACCCTTAATGGGTTTTTTGTAAGCCACCTAACTTTATTAAAATTCTCGTTTCATATTATCATCCTAACACTTGTGGGTTATGAAAAAATTTTCACGAAAAGACATTTTCTTAAATCAAACGTTTCGGGGTCCATTTACAAAAAAGGACCATTTTACCTAGATGGGTCTTAGAAAACATTTTGCTATTCATAAATTTGAAAAAAAAAAAAACACAAAACATTAGTTTTCTTTTTGCAAAAAATCTATTTTAACAAAACTTTATGGTTCTTACTCGTAATACGAAAATCTTAACTTTGTTGCCCTTAACTTGCTTTTCTCGAAAAATTCTCAATTCTTTTGGGCTTTCAAACATACGTTTACTTGCTGCGCATAACTATATGGAGAGCCAATTTTAGGAAGTGAAAATTTCTATTCCACAAGGTTTTACGGCTTTAACCCGAAGCTCAAAATCTTGACTTTTGCCCTTGGAACCAAAATAACTATCTTATACCAAAACACCCATTTTTTGTAAGGATTAAACTTACAAAAGCTACTTGATCTAATTCAAACCATGTCAAAACGTTTTCTTCAATGTTGAGTTTCGTACTTCAAATCTCGTAAAACTTATAATTTAAAATCCGTACTAAATTTTTGCAAAATGTCTACAATTCTTGACAGTTTCGATGAGATCTATAACTTTTGTGTTTTAACTTTCCCAAAATTATTCATCTTGATAGTGTTTTTGATGGGCAAAACCAAAATCCATGTTTTTTGGTTTCATCTAATCAGAATCTGAGTTGCTTTCTTCACAAAAATTGTCCGTCTTGATGTTTCCGATGTGGTGTTGTCCGAAAACTAGTTTGGCCTCTAAGTTTATCAAAAGCTCATTTTCTTAAAAACTAGTTAAACTTTCTATTTTGACAAAGTTTAATAATCTCTCTCTTTTTAGCATAAAAACTCAATTTTTCATTCTACCAATAACATAACTATCCACATGACACATAATATGATCATGCCACATAGTTTTCTTTACATGCCATAGCCAATAGTTTGCATCAAACACTTGGTATGTATAAAAATATATATAAACTTTAACATAGTTTATGAGACTAAGATTTTACCTAATTATTCCCAAGTATTTGTCCTTACTTTTTGGCACTCGAAGGCTTCCAAACTCCCTTGATATCAAGTCCATATCATAAAAATTTCATCAAAAACTTGATGAAAAACCCTATATATAATAGGAAACGTTTTAAGTTTTACCTTAAAACTCCTTAATCTTCCTCTAGAACTCTTGAACTTGATTCCTTGAAGGATTGGAGGATGTTTGCGTCAAAATATTTAAGAAAGACAGTGTATAGGAACCGGTTTCATGTAGAGAAAATGAGTGTTTTTTTCAAGTCTTCACGCAAAATGATGGAGACAAAATGGTTTAATTTTAAAAACACCCATAAACACTTAAAGTCATCACTTAGGGACCATTATGCAAATAAAATTTGCTTCCATGTTATGGCCAAATCTGATTCTCTAAGGGGGTGATGTGGAATTTTTTCCTCCTTTAGAGTGTCACAAAATGGCCTCACATTATCTTTTTAACAGTCTAAATTTATACAACATTATGTTTTTCCTATACTACCAGTATATTTTCCTACACTGTTTGTATACTTTTCCATACTGTTTTTCACGGTTTATAAGCTTCCACATCATCCTCTTCTTATCCACATCCTTCACACAGTATGCTTTCATATTGCTTAATTTTATGCAGTATAATATCCATGCCGTATAACTTTATGCAGTCTAGTCCTTATACAGCGTTATTCTAATACTACATAATTTCTATTATGCTTGATTTTTATATTGCATAATTCTAATATTTTCCCTACAGCATTTTCTTAAACTACATTTTTATTTTAAAATCTACAGCAACACATTCTTTAAAAATTAAGCTTTTTTGCTTATTTTCCTCTTTCTTATCAATAAATTCTTACCCTCATATCATTCTTTTTTGCTTAAAATTATGGCATGATATCAAATCTTAAAAATCCCATAATTATTCTTAATAAATTTGCATAAAAATTGGATTTAAACAATAATCCTTGTAACACTAAAATTGCTCCCTAAGTTCTTAACACATTTTTTAGCATAAAATTTAACTCACAAAATTTGTACGTAGATTACTTAACATAATCCATAATTATTGCATTTATAATGTATTAGAAATTCTTGCGTGTCACACTTAGGGCTTGCTTAGTACATCGTATTGTATTATATTATATTATATTATATTGTATTTTCTTTATATAATACAATTATTATCTAGATTTACAATACAATGCAATGCAATACAATACAATATGGTGTGGCAAATATGCCCTTAATTATCATTGCATGTATGATACAATAGAAATTCTCAAGTTTCACACTTAATTGTCCCTCTTAGAAAAATTGTAGGAAATATTACATTTTTTAAATTGTTGATAGCAAATATTAGATATAATTTAAGATACTAACAAATGTCATTTATTAATTTATTCGTTCAAATCAAACAATTATATAAATGAAAATATCATCAATAGTTTCCTTTTTTCTTCTACTTTTTTTTTTTTTCTCAATCTTGTATTTTCAAACTCTCTCCCTGTATGTACAGTTGTCATCTTTTTCCCCACATGTACATCACTTCCGCCGATGAGAATGACAAAAAAGTGTTTTTCTTTCTTTTTTTCTTTTCCAGTAGAAGTTTTTTTTTTTTTCCAACAAAAAATGAAAGATCCTATCAGCAATCAGCAACAAGAATCGATACCTTCAATTGTCTAAAGGTCTATTTGGTAAATAGATTCAAATTAATAATTTAATTTGAGTTAGTGATTCGAATTGTTATCCGAATTGGTGTTTGAATGTGCATTTAAGTTTTAATCTGAGTATGAAATAAAATCAAAATTTATGTTTGGAGAAGTAGTGAAAATAGTTTTTAATCTGTTAATAAATCTAATAAAATCTTAATGTTAATGATTTTAAAAAATATGCAATATAGATCTTAATTTATTCCTCTTTTTACTAGGAACACAATAAAAAAATCATCTCAATTGGATATCAAATGAAGAAGTTATGATTTTTTTTTCCTCTAATAAAGAAGAGAATTTTTTGTTTTTATTGTAACAGAGATATATGAATATCAAAAGTGTAAAGAAAGTCAGAACTCTAAAAACTTAAATTCTTGATACTCAAAGGATTTGAATTTTGAGGGAAACAAACACGTATTCAAAAGATTCTTAATACTCAAATCCAAATTTGAATTCAAAGAATCCAAAAAATTCTCGAAACAAACGAACCTTAAGAAACCGGAATCATTGTGTATGGGATTAATAGGATTTTAGGCTTATGGCACATAAGTGCCCTGGCGAACAGTACTTGTCACAATTTCAAAGAGTGTTTGACAACCCAGTTTAAACTGAAAAAATAAGTTCAAATACTGTAGCATATAAACTTTACACTATAACTATTTTTTGCTTTACATTGTAGTTGCTAAAAGTTTTATACTACATACCGTTCAAACTAATGTGTTTAAATTGGTGTGTCAAGCACAGTCTCTCAAGTGCACTCCTAAGCTTAGATAATCGAGTGAAGACATATCCGGCTAGTTTTAGTTCTAAGCCAATTGACACTCTTAACAAGGAGTTGATATATAAAATTATAACATAAAAAATACTAGGGGACATCAAATCTAATCCTAACTTACAAAAGTTAGGATTAGGTTTAGTGTCTTAAGCATTACCCTAATAAAATACATCCAGCCGAAGCAAATCCATCAGGGTATCCAATTGGGTGACCGGCCCATGCAAAATGAGTTAGCGTTCCCTGACCTAGCAGAAGCCAGAAGAACACAAAATACAAACGCTAGAAGACGGACGAGACCAGAAAAGAACTTTCCGTTTTATGCGAAGAAACTATTTCTCAGGCGCCTAATTTTTAGTACCATAATGTATCTTGTATTCGTTTACGTAAAAAATGTACGACAGAATCGATCTATATTCCGAAATAGAGGGGTTTCAACCCAAAAGCCTCAATCTTTTCCCACCCCACCCAGGTAAATATTGTCAATCAGTGTCTTTCAGAACGAAAAATTGAGCTCACTACTTGAATTTCTCACTTTAGGATCACCAGAAATGTCCCATATTGCATCCAAAAGGAAATTAATTGACTTATCCAAGGGGTGAAGATTAATCTAGCCTGTCAGCTTGCTTCAAAAAATTTGCGGAGAAAATTCGGTACGAGAACTCAAAGCTCATCATGGCTCTGTGGTTGTTCCTTGTTCATCAATTCTAGTTTATGCTGCAGTTCCTATTAATGCGACCCTCAGAATTAGACAACTAAGTGAGAAAAAAAGAGGTTGACATTCATTATATGGGAATAATACCTTAAGTTTTTCCTCGAGACATACGGCCGGGGTTGATAACAATGCCACATATCTGCCACGAGAAACAAAACATGAAGACAGGAGAACAACAGAGAGAGAGAGGGACAGTGAGACAGAAATTCTTACTCGCAACGACTTGGTTCATCTACATCAGCAACCTCATTTTTCAATCCACATCTAAGCTTAACCTGAAGGAGAAAATAAATCATATGTAGAAATGTTATAACACGGACAACAAATACAAATATGGTTTCAATTTGCAGCTAAAATTGGACATTTGTCTCGTGGATAGCGAACTTATTAAACATAAATATCAACTATACTAACTAAAATATTCTACAGAACAACTCCACTTGTTTCGATTTGATACAAAGAAAGGAACCAATAAGTTACGAACACCCCGAAAAGAATGACATTTAAGAATATAACGGCAAGTACCTTTAAACTTCTATCAGGTCCATTCCAGCACCTATCACCATTTGAAAACACCATGACTCTGTATGAGTCCTCAAATTTGTCCCATCGCCTAGTTGCAAGAGAATTGTAAGAAATAGATATACAGAAGCAAACAGCCATGCAAATCAATCAAAAGTGAACGACAAAGATTTCTGAGAAGAAAAAAAAAAAAGGAAAAAAAATTAGAGAGAGCATAAGTGATTTAGAATTAGAAAGAGTAGAGAGACAAGAAAGAAGAGGAAAGAGAAAACATTCGGAAAGAAATCAAAAGAGAAATACGAGGAAGATGAAATCAAGAAGAAGAAACAAAATATGGAATTCTTATTCCATAATCATCAAGCACGCATTGCTTTAACATGTAGCCAATTTATAGCCTAATTACATAATTAAAACTGGAAACTATGAATAGGAAATATAATGCATAAAATTGGAAGACTTCTCATTTTTCAAAATAAGGAAACTAGAAAAAATCAATCCTAATTTTTTCTCTAGATTTATCTTCACCACAAATACCAATATTCTAAACTAAATTAAAATGCAGTTGGCTAAGCTTAGAAAACAGACTAGGCAAATTATCAACATATAGCAGGATGATTAGATTAACAAATTGGACTCACAAATCATAACTAATGCCGAACGTCTTTGAAAGTGTTTCACCTTTATAGCCGACGTTGTCTAAAAATCAATTTGTCTAAAATGATTAAACCACCCGTTTATTTAACTACTGCCTCATAAAGAAGATCAGAGGCAATAATGTAGACAGAAGAATACCTACCCCAAACTAGTTGTACCGTGTCCCTCTACCTGGGAAGCTTTTTTAAATGGGCACACTTTGTAAACATACCTAAAGCAAGATTTCCAGAAGACCAAAGTCAGCTATACAAGTACCATCAATGGAAAATGATATTTCATATAAAAAATTCAAACTACGTTAATGAAGAAAAGAACCAAAAAGACAAAAATATATTAAAACGCATTACTTGTTCTGCTTGCTTTCAAAACATTGATCGTAAAATGGATAGAACTCCTTATCTAGTCCTGCGATATGAGGATCTGAGATCAGCCAAACCAAGCCAAAAGCGTTTCAACACCATAAGTAAAAATGCAGCTAACTACACACTAACCAAAATCCAGTTTTAGCTTGTGTGTCAAACTTGATATTCTCCTTTGAAATTTAGATAACTTGGCACTAGACTCCTCGTATTCCTTGCGTATACGAGCAGCATCTGAGGAAGCCAAAATGGGAAACATAAGTTATTTGCATGTACTTGTTTCTAAAATTTAGAACCAAAATACCTAAAAACCTGCAGAATGCAACCTGACGGAGTCACTGGAGTCTGGAATAGATTTACAGCCTGAAGAATGTTCCGCACCTTCTGTTGAATCTTCTCCAACCAAGAATAGCTACTTGGGGAAGTTTCTTCTAAAACGTAGTTAAGATGACAGCAAAGATGGGAATTCAATCTAATTAAAATAGCCAGAATCGTAATTAAAGAGAAACAGTTGATACCTGACAAGTCTGATTCAGTGTCAGATTCATATTTGTACGAAGAACTAGAATCAAGAGGATCCTCTTTAAAGTCTTCCTCCACCTCATCCTCTATAATGTCATCATCGTATCTGTGGTGCTCATCATCAGTTTCTGAAGCATAACCATCATCATCATGATCATGTGTATCGTCTGGCATCTCTTCAGTGCCTTCATTGTATTCAAGATTGTTATCTTTTTCGGCAACATTCTCTGTTTTTTTCCCAGTTTTTTGTCCTGTCCAGCGAGAAGCAACAAGACGGCCCAGTTCTTCTTTCGACAATCCCTCAGTATTTTCAGATATATCATTGCCCTAGAGATATCAAGGAAAGCAAACACCAATACACAACAACTGTTCATGAGCAGGAGAAAAGGAACTCCAAAACACACAAAATAGCAAGGACTGACAAGTCGGACATAATGAGAACTAAAAAGCTTCAAAAAATCCATAGTTTAACTTTAAATTTCTAAAGAAGCCTTTGAAAAGAGAGATTTAAAATTAAAGAAAGAAAGAAAAAAAGAAAGAAAGAAAGAAAGAAAGATCTGCACAAATGAAAAAATAAAGCATCTCAATCTGATGGCAAGTGAGTAGGAAACTAGCAATACATCATGCTCAGCCACACCATGCTTTTAATAAAAACTTTAGCGGCTATAGAGTTAGTTTATACAAAAACCAGCCATGAAACCTGTTTAATTTAAAAACATGGATGATTACATGGGTAATTCTAGTGTACTGCCTCTAAGATCCTATATAATGAAGCTGGTTATGGAAGATTGTACAAAAGAAATAGCAGCCCTCATCCATGTAGTATTGTCATATCATTTTCTGCCAGTCATGTTATATTCTATAATATTCTCATGACAAGAACATGCACACACAGCTTCCTCTGGTCCAGAATGACAGGATGAAAATATTTTAGCATTTAATAATCCTTTTGCCTATGAATTCACTAAGCCCACTATTCCTAAAGGAAAAACCAAAAAAAAAAAAAAACCAGAAACTAATTGCTGATAAGCACCACTGGAAAAATAAATAAATAAATAACATTGTTGCCATAAGCGGAGCATAGGACACAAATTAAGTTGAGTTCAGATATATAACGAATATGTGTAAAGAATAATGCTAGGGACACCAACTCTAACCTCAACATTTTGTGCTAGCTTTGAATTGGCATTCTTTAATTGGTAGTTGTTTGAAAAATGTCTGAATTAATTAACAATAAAATGTTGCATTTGCCAAATGGTACAAAAGTTGGGAATAGCTTGGGAATAGAGTTGTAAATTAACTAGTGACTTTGGGTGAAGAAGAATAAGGTTTTTTTGATGTTATCTTAGTGACAGAATAAAGCTTGGGCTATCCAAAAATTAAATTCCTCTTTAAAATTGCAGCAAAATCAGACAGATGCTTGCAGAAACTCTTAGGCATCAACTAATAAACTAAAAGAGTCTCAAGTGTTCACACGACAACAGTATGTACAGACAAACAATTTTATATATATGCCATCCCACAAGAAATTCCAGGGATTGAAATAATTCTGTGAAGAACTAAGAAATCTGAATGATTAAGGTGTTTATCTACTAGGAAAACAATCTCAACATAGAAAATATGTAGTCACAAAATGATGACCTACTTAAAATCCAACAAAATATTCATTCTATCCTCAGAACTCCTAGAAATTTTTAGACGTGAGCTTATCAGTTTTGTAAAGAATTTGTGAAATATTATACCCGACCTGCACACCAAATGCAGGCTTATTAAACTAAGAAATAAGAATAATCAAAGTCTAGACTCCCTCTAGTGACCTTCAAAACCACCCAAAGGTCATTCATGGACCAAATCTGAAAGTAAAAAAGTTAAAAGCAATTAGCCGTTGTTTCCAGGTTGCATCATCTACTCATGAAGTTAAAAATGCAGTGATTTGGGACTTGTAAGGATAGATAGTCGCCACCAACAATAAATTCATATTCGTAAGCTCATGTCTAATATGGAAGACAAGAACTCTTCAAGTTAACATTGGTTTGCTTACATGTACCTATAAAGCAATTAAAATACTATCATTAAGTTTGGATGTTCATCTCAAAAAAAAGTTCGGACGTTATAAAATAACTAAGTATGCAATCTCAAATAAAAATAAAGCTGATTTATGGAGGCATACCGTATTTACAAATTCATCCTGAGATGCCTTGCTTCCAACATCAAGAGCAGCTTCAGATTCTTCTATCTCTTTTGCTGGATACTATATTCAGACAGAAGCATGTTCAGACTGTTCTAATAATTTTTACATAAAAGCAATGACGCTCAAGCACCAGTTTTGTGGATACATGTTTGCTTGAAAATAAAAAATAAATAAGGCACATATTTTGGTTACCGCTTCCACATTGTGAATAGAGGGTTGTTCATTTATGTTAGCGTCGGTAGGTAAATGTTCAGCAGCAAAAGCATCATGGGCCTCCGTATTATCCTATTAGAAAACCCGAATGTGAAAACTAGGAAAAGAAAAATATTCTTATAATTATTATCATAGACTGATTGCAGATAACCAGATATCCATCTTTAATATTGGATATAATAGGATCACCCATGTTCAAGCAGCAAAAGGCAGAGACTATTGCAAACACAAACAAATGGTAATAAGTCCCAGTGTGTAACAAACAATGCGTGTGTATGTTTGTGCCCCTGGGTGAGTGCAAATTAAGAAAAAATAAATGAACTGAAAAGCTAGTCTAACCGGATCTGAAGGAAAATCCTCTAAAGAGCCTATCTTATCATCATCTTTACTTTCTATGGCCTTGACTTCACCATCTTCTTTCACGACAACGTCACCATTCTCCTGCTTGGCTTCCACCTCAGCTTTTGTTTTCTCCTCAGCTTCTCTCTTTTCTTTTTCTTCTTTTTCTTGTCGCAAACGTTCCTTCTCCTCTTCCTTTTCTATTTGTTCTTTGCGCTCTGAGGTGATGCAAAAATGATGTTATGTGCCTTCCATTAACTGCTCTAAAATCAAATAAGTATACTACCAAACAACAACCTGAATATGTAGCATTTTTTAATTACAATCAAGATTGGAAAAATCGCCAATGTACAAACATAAAAACAGATTCATATGATAGCCAAAAATATGTATACTTTGTTGATCTTCTATACAGAACTCTAGCATGACTTTAGCCTCTACCGTGAGTGGGCGATCCAAACTCCAAGGAGTTAGACAAGAAGAGTATTTCTTGATCAATCTAAAACTGCATGGCCAACGTTGTTTCCTTATCCTAAATTTTCAAGTCAAAATTTGGCCATAAAGAAGTCTTGATAGGTGAATTTTGCAGAAAGTGATTACTTGGTGAGGATCAATCAATCTGATCATGATAGACAAATTGAAAGTGATTACTAGGTGACGATCAATCAATCTGATCATGATAGACAAATTGGCATGCCACTCTTCTTTTCCCCTTTCAACGGTAGACAACTAGGGCACATTTAACATATATAAATCCTTTAGGTCTGGTTACCATGCTTCCCAACCAGGCGAGCTTGGTGGGTGGTTTGAAAGGTACACAACAAAATCCTTCCTTTTATATGTAAAGTCTCCCAAATTGGACAATGAAGATAGCTTTTTAATTCATGCAAGAACTTATGTCAATCAAAAATCTCTATTAAAGGAAAAGCAACGAACTTAAGCATGAAAAGTCTACTGAAACTTACTAAAGATTCTTTCTTTTTACATATCAGTACACTACATAAGAATTATGAGAAGGATTATAATTAAACCTAGTTAAAACAAGTAAAACACCAAAGTGGTCAGAATTATAGGGCACGGCAAACCTTTAAGCTGTTGGACAAGCCCTTTAAGTGTTTTCTCTTCACTTTGCAACTTCGATAATTCTGCTTCATCCTTAGCAATAGCTATTTTTGCCCGTTCAACTTCCTGCTTTCTTATAGTAACACCCTCTTTATAAGTAGCAATTTTTTTCTTCAGCTTGTCTCTTGCCGCTTTCCCAGCCTCCCAACATGTGTTTGGGCATGTTACTCTATTATCATACTCATCACTCCCATCACAGCAGTCTGAAGTTAAAAACCAGTTAAACAAATTAAAGCATGACAAAAAATCGAGCAAGAAGCCACAATCCACAAAAGATCTTACAATCGTGATTCCTAAGCTTCCAGTCCATGTCAGTAACATTTAAATTACACACAAAAAGAGTTCTCTTATTATGAATCTTTGTTCTTTAATAAAAGTTTTTTTTTATGCAATATATGACATTACATGGCATATTTTCTCCGGCTTAAGGTGCCATTGCAAGGCCACATACTAATTTCAATCTACAAGCATTCTCAATCTGAAATTCCATTTGTTTAGGCCTAAGGTAGACAAAAAGTAAAAGTTTTGGCATTGATTCTCTTTCCCATATTCTATAATTATGCTAAATTTTTCCTCTTTTGTTTTTTTCCCTTTTTCTCTCCTTTTAGTGAATAATTTGCGTGATGCTTCAACTAGTGTTGAGCCAGCCCTGATTCTACCAAAGCACATTCCACTCTGAACACGTACTCAGAAATCTAGAAGAGCAAGGACAAGGTAAAACAGGTAAAGAGGGAACTATGGTGTTTATTTTCTAAAAGCAGTTGAAAACCGGAAAGCAGATATCAATGGTCTGAAAGCACTCACCACATATGCCATCATTCACTCTTGAAGAGAATAACACTTGAGGAACATGTCCTTTGTTTCTACAGTAGAATCTTCCATTTGGGCATGCAGATGTGCCTACAAGGCACCCAAAAAATTTTAAAAATTAAAAAGAGGGCTTCACAATCAAAGGACAAACTCACTGAGGATCCAAGATATACCAAAAAAAATAAATGAAAAAAATTAATAATATTCTAGTCTGTGGATTAACGCAATGGCTCATTACTAAGAAAAACAAAAGAACCTTCACCTAAAAATGAAGAAGGCAATTCAATATCTCAATCATCGTATTCCAATAAGATCTTTTTACCAAACATGCTATGACCGGCGAATGTAACCAAATGAAAGAGGAAAAACAAAACCACAAAAAAGAAATAAAAATAAATAGAAAATGGTTAAGGGGAAAAATATGAAACCAGGCTCATCGGTTCCATCGACGCAATCGCAGAAGTTATCGTTGAGCTGAGCTTTGCTGAATTTCTTCGATCCGTCTTTACACTTAATGAATTCCGATGAATAGTATTTCTCATCTGAAAAACAAGACAAAGAAAATCCCAATTTAGACGATCGCCATTCTTCTCGTCACATTTACACAAAAATGCAAAGCAGAAGAAATGGAATTTGAGTACGGACCTTCGGGAGCGATTCCACGAAACTGGAAATTGGGTGAAGGAGAAGCCGATCTGACAGTAGAAGCTGCAATGAGAAAGCAAATCACAAGAGAAATAAGGACGATGCTTAGCTTCTTCATCTTATTTTTCTTCTTCTTCTTCTATGTTTGATCGTATGTAATAGTAGAGGTTTATGTGAATCTCCTGAGACTATAATCGTTGTTCTTGTTGTTCAGCCATAAACCCTAATTCATGGTTTAGACGTGAATGTTGAAGAGAATCGGAGAGAGAGAGTGAGTGAGTTTCGAGGAGGAAAGGGGGATGTTGCGGTTCTTAGCATGCAGCTGCTGGTGAGGAAGAGAACTAGAAGAAATTGGTCCATTTTAGCAAGTGGAAACGACGTCGTTCATGCGTCTTAATTAACATTCCTGTGTCTTAATCTTCGGTAAATGACAACAAAGATGCATTAGCTCCCGTTGAAAGCTCCAATTCTAATTTAGGTTTTAAGTTTAAGAAATGTGGGAGAGTTTAATATTATAGCAATTTTTTATTTTTTATTTTAGTTATTTTTTATACTATTTACAATTATAACGAATGGTTTAGAACAAGTTGCTAACACCCCTTTAGGGCTTCATGCAGTCACTTTTTCATTTTTATCTTCCTCATTTTTAAGTTCAATAATTACTTTATTTTTTAGAAATGTCTATGGTGAGAGCATTTTTATCCTCCATTAAAGGTCTATAATCTAATGGTTTTGTGCAATTTTTAGATTTGAATCCATAATTAAAAAAAAATATGGAATACAAAATTAAGATAAAACTTCCTATAAATATTTTTTAAATTACCATGTATGATTTAATACTTAATCATAACTTTTATTCTAAAAAATAATAAATAAATAAATAAAAGATCAAATACTCTTTTCTTCTTCCCATCTCCACCGTCTGCACCATCAGACTAATTAATGGCTAGTATGAATTTACGATCGCCGATGATGAGGCATGAAGGAGGACGAGATATTGACAGCAGGGATAAGTTGTCACAGACCTCTTAATGTCACCCTCCAAGCACTTAGCATTGAGCTCTTGTGAAGCTTGTTTCAAGACCCACCACCAGTGAACCCCGTCGTGAGCCCTTACGAAGGTTGTGGCCAAGCCCTAAACCACGAAGCTCGTTTCAACGCCACTTGTCAATACCTTCATTGTTTCTACTCCCCCTATCATGACTTGTTATGTTATGGAACCTTCCATTATCATTAACCCTCTCGACATCAATAACCGAGCACAGAGTCCCAAGCTCTTGTGAAGCCCATCATGACCCACTAATAAGGCTTGTGCCTATACCCACAAGCACACGAGGTCAATTTTTAGTATAGAATTGGTAACTTAGGTGGTGTCGTCTCCCACGAGGATTAAATCTAAAAACTAGCTAATTACTGCAACTACAATGACCGAGCTTTATTTAGGCAGTTAGAATTTAAAGCAAACTAAATTAAAGGAACACAAAACTAATAAGACTAATCAAAACAATGTGGACAATCTATGTGATAATGTGTAGAGACTTGATTTAGCTTAATTCCTCCTACGCTCTTCCTATTTCTCGATTATTAACTTCATTTCATCCAATTCATTAATGTAGGGCCTTAAGTTCACCTCATTACCTCTCTCGAGCATCAACTAAGATTATATGTGAAAATACCCAAATTGATATATTTATCTAACTTGTTTACCTACCCATTTATTAAGCTCAACCTTTAAATTGATTATCTAGGCAATGATCGCCTATCGGCCTCATAAAAACTAAGAATCTCAAGTATATTATCTAAGTGTTCTCGGCCTTCCCAGGTCTCAACAACAACAAAGACTATGTCTTTCCAAGTAATGATAAATGATTTAATTTCTCTCGAGCATTAAAATTCATAAATCAAATCAACTAGTTTATTGGCCAAATCTGCTACAAGCACTAAGCATAGAGAAACTTAAATGAATTGATATGGAAATTACATCAACAATTAACAAAATAATCCAAACATAATCCAAATCAAACTATATCAAGCCTTAGAATAGGAAATCTAAGCAAACATAGATAAATCCATTACTAATCTCTTTATGAAATCTATAAAAGTAACTATGTTTAACACACAAATACAAATACAAATTTCAATTAAGATTCGGGTAAATAAAAAGGAAGAGGAAACTCTTTGTGGAGATAAACTTCCAAGTCTTGAATCCTCCAAAAATTCTGCCAAAATCCTCCAAGAATCTTCAACTTTAAGCTCTTCTCTCCTTGGAATTTTAGCTCTTATTCATAGCTTTCTTCTCCAGTCCTCCATATTTTGCAGCTCAATAGGGTATATATAAAGCTCCAAAATGGATGATTTCTAGTTATTAGATAGCTCAAAGGGCCAAAATTAGCCCTTCAGCACCCAAGGACGGGGGCCATCGAAAAAAAAAAAGAGAATGTGTGACCGTGCAAATCACACAGCATGCTTCTAAGCACGCACACGGTCGCGCACTCAACTGGGCACTGCAACACCCTTTTTTGGAGCTGTAGAGCTAGACTGCTAGGCTTCCACAATACTATGCTTCCACAAGTTTTTGGCCTCTAATTAATGCAACATTTTCACCAATATTTCCATTTATTCATAATTCTTACAAGAAAACACAAAAACACATCAAAAGAACACAAATGCTTAAGGATTTTCACAATATTCAAGTTTAAGAAATAATTGATTTTTGAATAAAATACTTACTCATTAAATAGCCCTAAACTCAAACATTTGCTTGTCCTCAAACAAAGCACAATAAAAATAACAAAAACTAAACCATCAATAAAACGAAAGAAAATAAAGTGTGAGTTTATTATCCATTCAATAACTAACCAAACATCTCAAAAGCCATAAGATGCTTCAAAGCTCAAAGGAAATACATATATTGAGATTGTCTAGTAGGGTGTTTGGTATGGTAGTGAAAACCATTAGTTAGAACTATTTTTTACTGTAGCATGTGAAAGCTTTATACTGTAGTAACTTTTTTCTTTTTACTATAGCATGTAAGAGCTTTACACTGTTCATAACTAAAATAGTAGTTAAAATCACTCCTTGCCAGACAGAATGTAGAATTTCAACATTAAACACCAATTTCATTCCATTCAAGACTCTCTAAGTGTAAGTGTGTACTAAATCATTCCCACTGTATGAATTAAACCCTGATTAGACTTATATGATTAGACAAACGATGAGAAATCTTTAGATGATGAAATTCAAAACTACTATAACCTCATTGTTTGTGTCATTCTCCACTAATGTCGGTTAGTGTATCATCAAAGATTAAGGACTTTCAAGGCTTGTAATGTAAAGCTAGGGTCAAAGGTACGTGGGAAAGGGTCATTTGCGGCTCAAATTACCCTAGTCATGTAATGTACCTTGGGCCTTGCATGAAATGAATAAAAACTAGCTTACTAACTCCCAACTTGATCATTACTCCATTACTAATCATTCCTACAAGACTTGACTCACAAGTAACTGCAAAAGCTTAAAACATGAAATTTACAAGAATTTATTCTCTTTTTGTTCCTTTTTTTTTTTTGGATTGAAATGAAGCTCCCTAAAACTTATTTGGTTTTATACATATGGATAATGAGGAGAAAGACACAAATGAAGCTAAAAAAACAATAAGCAAATATAAAAAAATCACTTAAATTAACTTTACGGATACAATCAAACCATAAATGCCAATCATGTCACTTTCATGCTCACTCTTAATAACAATATTTAAATTCAAGCAAACATGCAAACATGTCTGTGAGTGATAGGTTAAGTGAAAGAAATTCATGAAATGGCTTGGCTAAGCTTATTTGGGTGATGAACGAAATTGGTCAAAGGGGCTCAACGGGAAAAACTAGCTGTGGAGTTTACAAAGGTTAGCTTCAATAGCTCAAACAGTTCAAAAAATGGCTCAATCGACTCTCCAATGACACCTAACCTAAGATTCCGCCTCGAGTTTTACTAAAATAGGTTCGTAGTTCATGAGATGTCAATGCCTATCTAACGCACATTGGTGTTCTCTAAAAGTTTGAAATTTCAAGTGATCATGATTCGTGATACTCAAGTGTAGAGAGTCAAAAATGAAAATCAACGATGCAAGCCATGCATACAAAATTTCAATGAATTACATTTCCAAAAACCCAAGAAAACAAATTGTGGCTATATCACAATCAAATTCTAGCTATCCAATTTCTCAAAACTAACATTTTATTCAAACAAGTAAAGAAAATACAATACAAAAACATTAAACAACCTAAACAAACTATACAAGAGCTACCAAACAAGAGTAATAGAAGGAAAATCATGCTAATCAATTAAAAAATTTATGGCCAAAACCCCCCAAATGATCAACAAAGTGTTCCCTCACCTATACTTAAACTAAACATTATTCTTAATGTTTGCGGCATTAAAAGTGCAAAGGTTGATAACATATACCTGGGGGTTTCTACCTTAATCTTCGAGTTTCATTCATCTTCTCAAATCATTTTCTACTAAAACTCATACTTTTAACCTCCTAATTATTTCAACACCTATCAAAGCACACCAAAATTAAACATTAATGTAAAACTTTGAAATAAAATAAAACATAAACACAAGCATAAACAAAAACAAAATAAAACAAAAAAAGAGTGAAAGGATAGAAAACTTGGGGTGCTTCCTAAGAGCGCTTGAGTTAAAGTCATCAACTTGACTTTTGGAGAAGCACTTATCAAAGAGTAGCTTCAGCCCATAGTAGATGTCGTAGAACACTACAAATGGGTCTTACGTTGCGATGCCCTTAAGCTTGGCATGATTTAGATTTTGGTTCGTAATCTCAACAAAATCCAGCTTGACAAGATAGGCTTGGTGGGATGAAGGAACATTGTTAGCGGTAGTGGAGGAGGTGTTGCCATAGTTTTCTTCTTGGAATTCATCTTGAAGGTAAAAGTCTTAAGTCTTATCGTCACTTAAAGATTTTTGTTGAAGAATCTCTAAGTCCTCCATACTCAGTGCAACCTCCACACATGGTTTCACCTCAAACGTGATAGACACACTATCTTTTCACAACAAGACAAATGTATTGGCCAATTGCCCAACTTGTTCTTGTAAACCGTGAAGTTGAGAAGATTGAGCAATTGACAATTGGTTGGTGTTGCTCCTCAAATAATTGATCATTCT